>JASVEL010006772.1:0-263977 GCA_032618575.1 Nicotiana noctiflora
TCACTCTAGTCAGATTGGCAAGGCATTCATCGAATGAATTCCCTACCACTAAGAAATCATCCATGAACACCTCCATAATGTCTTCCACCATGTCGGTGAAAATAGCCATCATGCACCTTTGCAATGTGGCAGGTGCATTGCATAGTCCGAATGGCATCCTCCTGAAAGCAAAGATGCCATATGGGCATGTGAAGGAGGTCTTCTCTCTATCTTCGGGGGCTATGGAGATTTGATTGTACCCCGAGTATCCATCAAGAAAGCAAAAATGGGACCTCTCTGCCAACTTGTCAAGCATTTGATCAATGAAGGGAAGTGGGAAGTGATCTTTGCGGGTGGCTAGATTCAACTTCCTGTAGTCCATGCATATTCTCCATCCGGTGACACATTTGACCGGGCTAACCCAGCTGCTGTTTGAGATTGGGAAGATGATTCCCGCATCTAGCCACTTTATTACTTCCTTCTTCACCACTTCCTTCATGTTGGGGTTCAGCCTTCTTTGATGTTCCCTGGAAGGTTTGTGTCCATCTTCCAGGAGACGTTTATGCATACAATAGGCTGGGTTGATCCCCTTTATGTCTGCCATGGTCCACCCGATAGCAGTCTTGCATTCCTTGAGTACTTGTATAAGCTTTTGAGCCTGCACATCTAACAAACTAAATGAGATAATAACAGGTAACGTGGAGTTAGGACCTAGATGCACATACCTGAGATGTGATGGTAGTGGTAGTGGTTTAAGTTCAAGCTTCGGTGGCTCTTCTATGGATGGCTTTGCTGGTGGGCTTTCTCTTTTCTCTAAGTGTAGAGGTTCGAACTCGAGCTCTCTCCGCCAAAATCCCTTTTCTTCCAGAGATAGTACCTATTCTGCTAAACTTTCACCGTTTACCTCTTCCATGTTCATCAGGCATGCTTGAAGTGGATCTTCAATAGTCAACTCTGCATCGTCAGTCTCCACTATCACATCAACCGCATCAATGAGAGAGCAATTTGCGAACTCACTAGGGCGCCCATGGATTTTTGCACATTGAAGATGATCTCCTCATCATTCAACCTCATCTTGAATTCCCCAGTTTCACAATCAATTATGGATCTCCTGGTGGCTAGGAATGGTCTTCCTAGGATTATGGGAATTTTTTCGTCGACCTTGCAATAAAGAATAACAATATCGGCGGGAAACACGAACTTCCCAACCTGGATTAGCACATCATCTATAATACCAAATGGATGCTTAACCATTCTATCAGCAAGCTCTAAAAGCATAGAGGTGGGTCTGGCTCTCCCAATACCCAACCTCTTATAGATAACTAAGGGCATGAGATTAATGCTTGCCCCCATATCACATAAGGCCTTAGTAAAGGCATAATTCCCTATAGTGCATGGGATGGTGAAACTACCTGGATCAGATAGCTTCTCAGCAATGGGTCTAGAGGCCACTACACTACAAGTCTGGGTAAGTGTAACTGTGGCTAAGTCTTGGAAATCAAATTTCCGCGACATCAAATCCTTCATCATCTTAGCATAACCAGGCATTTCTTTTAAAGCTTCAATTGATGGAATGTTACCTGGATTTGCTTGAACATCTCGAAGAACTTTTTGTATTTCTCCTCTTTCTGGTGTTTGGCCAACCTTTGGGGGAATGGTGGTGGAGGCCTCTTCTTCCCGGTGACTTGGGATTTTTCTTTTTCTATCACTTTCTCATCAATCTGCTGCTCTACATGTTCAGCTACTTTCTCCGTTTCCTGTTTTGCTTCTTTATTTTCAGCAACTGGCCGGACTATGACTTCTGTCAACCCTGTGGACTCATCCAGTTAAATGGGCAATGGAGTAGGTGTCTCAACCTGTCTGTAGATTTTCTCACTTTCATTCTCAGCATCAAGATCTCTACCGCTTCTCAGAGTCACTGCTATCATCTACTTTGGGACTTGGTCCTTTGGGTTTGTTTGTGTATCTGCAGGCAATGTCCCTTAAGGACAATTGTTGAGAGACATAGCAATCTGACCCACCTGTACTTCAATATTCTTGATGGTGGCATCATGTGCATCTATCCTCTCATTTGTTTTGGCGTTTGACCCAATTACCTGTTGCATCATAGCTTCCAACCTTGCAAACCCATCATCATGCCTACCCCCATGTGGTGGTGGAGGTGGATGATATCCCTACTGCTGACTGCCAAAATTCTGAGGTCTAGGATATGGGGCAATGTTGTGTGGTGGCCTCATACCTGCTGCATTAAATTGTGGCTGGGGAGGTCTGTACTGCATTGGAGCCTGTTGGCCCCAGTTTTGATTACCTTGTCGTTGCCTCCATAGTTAGCCACATAGTTCATATCCTCATGCTGATGATGATGTTCTTGGTCTGCAGCCCATGGATTACCTATGGGTTGGCTAATGCAAGATGTGCACAAACCACCATTGGTAGTATCTACAATGTGAACCTGCTGCTTGACCCCTGATTCTTCCACCTTCTTAGTAAGGATGCTCATTTGTGTTAAAAAAGTTGCCATGTTCTCCTCAAGAGTGTTGGATGAATCCAAAGGTACAGAGTGTACAACTGGTGTGATAGGAAGCATTCTTGGATGTCCACCCGGAATTTTGAGCCATCTTGTCTAGCAAATTTTGGCCCTCTCTCCAAGTCTTGCTCAGAAAAGCCCCACTTGCTGAAGCATCTACAATGTTCTTCATGCTGTCTGAAAGCCCCATGTAGAATCTTTGGCCCAACATCTGCTCAGGAATCTCATGGTGAGGACACATAGCAAGCATACCCTTGAATCTGCCCCAAGTTTCATGTAGTGTTTCCAGTGGTTTCTACTTGAAGCTCACAATCTCATCAATTTGTTGAGCTGTTTTGTTGGGTGGATGAAACTTGTTGTGGAATTGTTTGACTAACTCATCCCAAGTTGCAATGGAGTTTATTGGGAGTGAGTTTAGCCATATCTGTGCTGCTCCTGTAATTGAGAACGGGAAGAGTAGTAATCTGATAGCTTCCGGAGTTACATTCGGTTGCCTTTGTGTTTTGCATATTGATAGAAAGTTCTTGAGGTGCTGTTGTGGATCTTCAACCTGAGACCCAGAGAATAATCCCTTGTTTTGCAACAAGTGAAGCATGTTGTTGGTAATCTGGAAAGACTCAGCTTGAATTGCTGGCACAACGATGGCAGTTGCCAAATTATCCGCTGTGGGTTGTGCCCAGTCGAACAGTGTACCTTCCTGTGCCTCCTGTACCTCTTGCATATTTAGCCCGGCTTGCTGGTTTTGTTCGTTTATGTCACCCATGTCCAAGTCTAGTTTGATTGGTTGTTGAGATTGTTGAATTTATTTGATGGCTTTGTTACGCGCCCGGAAAGTTTGCTCGGGGTCTGAGAGTCCTTCAATTAGTTCTCCAGTCCTTGCAGATTTTCTAGGCATGCACCCGAATACCCAAATCAACAACCGTCAAAATATTCAATGTAGAGTGTATAAAGAACTTGAATACACAAGAATCTTGAAGTTCTGTCAATGGCAATTGATAATTTCGTTAATTCCCGGCAACGGCGCCAAAATTGATTCACGTCCAAGCAACGGTCGTAGTCAATATAACTTGGTCTAATAAGTCCAAGATCGATCCCACAGAGAATTAACCTATCAATTGCAACTATCACAACCCCAAAGTACTTCCGAATCAAGTTCCCAAACTTTGAATATATCTTTGTGTGATTTTCGAATATCTACTTTGCAATAATTAAGAATGCTTGAAAGAAAGAATTGAATGTAGAGTAAAAAGAATATTATGAGAAGGACTAAGGTATTGATTTCCCCTATTGATGGAATCCCTTATCGTTATGCTCATACAAATTGTTAATATATTCTATCAATCATGAACGCTATGTGTATCGTAACCCTCTCCCGAGCAATTACAATATTTTACTAGTGCACTCTCCCAAGCTACCCTAGCTAGCTTTAATTTGAATAGTTCACTTAAGATTGCACCCAAGACTTCATTATTCCTAACCCCGTCTTTACGCCTAAAGTTATAGATTCCTCCAATAACCTAGGTGTGGTGTTGTTCAACAATATACCTAAATATGCACTCTTTTCCAGGTTATGCCCACTAAATAGGCACCGCTAATTGGGGATCCTACCAGTTAACTACAACAAGAATGAAGTTGAACAAATAGAAATCTAAGTCACAATTTGTAATCACATAAACGATAAGTTCATCACCCAATAGGTTCCATTAAGAAACAAGAATAATAATTGAAATCATTAAGAAATAATTGATATAAATTAAAAGAAGGAGTTTGAGAGGATTCTCTCTTACTAAATATCTTGCAAAAGTAATGAATTAAAGACAACATGCCTCTATGGGGTAAACTAGGAGTTTATATAGAGGTTTTTAGGGCTAAATAACTAAGTTTGAGTACAATTAGGATTACTGTTGCGGCGCCTTCCGCGGTTCGGCACAATTTATATACAATCCATATAATATCAAAGCGGTAAAACACATATCATGTTGTTCAAAGCAAATAAAAAAGTCATATAATATCAAGGACGGCGATTCTAAGGAGCTCGAGTTCTTAAACCCTGAAACCGAAGTTCTAGGTTGGTTTCCCAGCAGAGTCGCCAGAGCTGTCACACCTCCCTTTTTACTACCCCCAAGAAGGCTTTGTACCGATCCGTTTGGCAAGATACGTAGGGTATACCAGCAGGATCGCCAGAGGAAGGAGTCTTTCCACATAAAGGACAATCGGTTCGGAAGTTTTTACTTAATTTTCAGAGTTGCCACTTGGGAAGATAATGGTGTCCCAAGTCACCGATTAATCCCAAATCCGAGGAAGTTGACTCTGTTATTACAGTCCGCGAAACAAAGACCTGGATAAGGAACTCTGTTAACCCGGGAGAAGGTGTTAGGCACTCCCGGATTCCGTGGTTTTAGCATAGTCGCTCAACCGTCGTTCTCAATCTTATTTGACTTGTTATAGATTTTAAAACAATATGTATGTGCTTTCACTTTTAATATTTTAAGGAATTACGACGTTGCAAAAAACGTACTTTGAGTCACACCGCAACCAGTATGCCTGTGACCTTTAGTACATTTTGGCTTCGCTGGGATTTAGGATTTGAGTCGCACTAAGTGCACACTCATATTTAAGGAAAGTACATTAAACGTGCCTAATAATGTCTAGCGGCTTTTTAATCTTTTGGGAGAAGCTATGGAGTTCACTATTAGCTTTCTCGAATCTCTTTAGACTTCTCTTTATTACAAAGAGGGGGCCCCACTATTTGGTGTCATGTGAGGCTCATCCCGATTAAATTTTTATTGTCCAATCCTATTGTTTCACTATATTTTCTATACTGGTTTTTTCTTTAATTATTTATTATCATTTCAGAATTGAGCCCAGGCCACTGTCATTGCCTTTATTGGGCCTGGGCCTTTGTACCCATATTTAAATAGGTACTAGATATGCCCGGGTCCTAGTGACCCAGGCCGTCTTCAGGCTTCTGTTTAATAGCCCATTCAACTTCGTATGATAGTTCAAGCCCACGTTACATATTAGGCCCAAACCGGATGACAGTAAACATGAAGAAGTCATACTAAAACAAACATGGATAAACTGAAAATGAAATGCATTTTTATTCATCAAAGAGGTAGATCACTATACAAAGATTGTCAATATTAATTCTAGATTACAACTAACTAATGTATATGAGAACCAACTACTCTTACTCTTTTTGTTTTCTGCTAAATGACTTATATTAATGCTGAGATTGCTTAACTAAGAAATTAAGAGGAGACAGTCTACCTGGGTAAAGTATTATTAAACAGTTCAATTACTTAATTATAATAACCTAAGTATCTACATTTGAGTGATTCAAAGACTTAAGCACAGCTACACTACTGATTTTTAGCTCATTACAGTGTTATTAACCCAGTCGCGAATGAATCATGGCTTGAACTAACGTTTTTCTCTTTTGAACTTATCTATATCTAAATGCAGATCCACAAAATGTGATTAACTATGTGATCATGACTTACAGTACTACTGTGAAACAGCTGTTAATGATTCAAATTGTGGTTAATTAACTTATTTTTTAAAGTTTTACCTACTTTTAACTTGGTGACATGTTATCTACGATTACGCTACCACTATCATTCTATCTATTACATTGTTCTTGTTTTGTTTTCTACTTATAGATGCCATACTACATTTAAAAGAATTACATATCTAAGCTACACTAGACTATTAATGAAAAGAATAAATTAAAAATACAGAATAACAAATGATTTTAACACTTGAACTTCATTTCATTAAGCACTTCAGCATTACATCTTCAGTCGAACAGGGTATGTACCTCGTTCAGCAAAAGAAGTCGATGAGTTCTAAGGGACTAAGAGCAAGCAACATCAATAGACTCAACAAGGTACAAGCAACAGTGTAGGATTGAATCTCAAACAAGCAGAAAACCACAGCAATCAACGAACAATAAACCCAGCAACAAACGAGCAGAAAAACCCCACAAACAGACCAATTACACAGTGATTCTCACTCGAAATATGCAGAAAAAGCTATTTGCTTATTGCTATTGTATAACCCTCTGAATTTTCTATTGAAAACCCAGCCCTTAATCAGTCTTTTTAGGGGGTATTTATAGGTATAGATTAGCAGATTTCTTGGGGAAAAAGAATAGGGGTTAATTCCATTTCCCTCCCCTTAAAACTTACTAAGTCTACACTTTACACCCCAATTCTGTTACAAGATCCCTTCCAGCATGTGCTGGAAGGTTCTTTTTTATTCTATTCTTAAGCTTTTACCAAAGTGTCCCTACTTGTTATTGATTTTTACTAATTTCCCTTTTTAGTGAGACCATTATACCCCTCAATCTATGCATAATTGCAGAAATCAGGAGCACAAATATCTCATATGTCCCTATATGCTCTATTTAATCTACCATTTTACCAATTTATATTCCCTTTATGCCCTTAAGGGCACAGCTGAATTACCCGACCTATCTAGGTCAGGTTTTCAGCATTTTCAACTTATTTAAGGGCCAGTCCTTGCATTAGTATTTAAGGACTGGCCAAATTTAACTTGAAGAACTATTTCAATTTTAACCATTTTTGCTTCATTTTCTGTTAATTAAAGAATTTTATTTCATTTTTAAGCTAATTGCAGGACTAACCTGCTTTATTGTTATATTTAAACTATTTAAAACTTAGCCAGTCTCAAGTCTAGACTTGGCTTTTACAATTGAAGCCCATTACTGAACACAGGTTGCGCTAAGGCCTTTGCAGGCCTAGCCACCTGTGATTCAGGGCTCAATTTAAGCTTTGGTAAGTCTGAACTTTCAAACTTAGACTAATTATTACACAACTAGCCCATTTAAGGGTCGGCCAGTGTGTGAAAGACCTAACAGAGTAGGTCAATTGCAAAATTGACCACTCTTGGTCACTTATTTAATTTATAACATATTTTTTGTGATTTTCAATTTTTAAACTATTTCAAAACTAACCACTTATGAGACTTCGTACTATTGCAGCTATAACCAATTCCCCTAATATTGATGGGCATTAACACTGCTCATACTAACATAACACTATTGCAAACTTAACCATTTCAACATACAATCGCACACATAATAAAATGAAACCAAACTTATTCATCCATCAATTAAAACTCAGAAAAGAAGTTTGATAATGTTGAATCTTAATCAATCAGACTCACATAACTCAGTTTCATGTAGCAAAGTACCAATTAAACATCAATCAGGCTCAGTTACAACTATTTTATGTTGAATGATTCACTGAAAGACCCAGAACACACTTAAAGTTCATGGACATAGACTAATAGATCCTAGATCTCACAAAGCAGTCAAGAGAAATGAAACATGGCCTATATCAGACACAAGCATAATGGTTCTAACAGAGTAACATAAGAATGATATCAACCCACTTTCCAAATACTAACCCTAGCTTGATACATGCGTGTGATAGATAAAATGAGGAAGAATAGGAAAGACATGAAGAAACAATGAAGAAAATCCCTAAATCTATCATGCAAAAGTGACAGAAAAGAGAAGCAAAATCACTAACTCAGATTTCAGAAGATCAAACCCCAATCTTAAGCATGCCATTTAGCAGATAAGAAAAACAGAAGAGATACTATAAACAAACATAAGAAACCCTAATATAGGAGATGAAGGATAATGGGAATCAAACGGCTAAACTTAGAACCAAAACTAAATCATGCAGTTATCAGAAGAGAAGAACAGTAAAGATATTGAAAGCTAACAAAAGAAACCCTAATATAAACAGAAGATGAAGAACAACAATGATGTTAAGAACGGATCTTTAAAACAAAGAAACAAACCAAGATCAAAACATCAGGACATAACAAAGAGCAGAAACATAACAAGAAACATAAAATAGAAGAAAGCAAACAAAAATAAAGAAGGGGGGTACTTAGCTTAGCAGGGCCGGTCCCCTGAGCTTCCTACTCTCCCCTACGTTCTTTTCTTCTTCTTTTCTTTCCAAGTTTTCTTTTTTCTTTCTTTATTTCTTTATATATTTTTTCTGGTTTTCTTGTTGGACTTCAAGACGAAGTCTTTTGGGGTTTTCTGGTTAGGGGTGGGTATTTAGAAAGGGAAAAGGTGGGATCTTGGGAGGAAGTTTGGTTTGAGTCACCGGAGTTAGGGTTCCGGCAACTTTCTTTTGAATGTTCGAGGAGATGGGGGAAGATTCGAGGGAAACCAAAGGCATGGGGTGATAGATCAGGCCACAAGGATTCTGTGGTGTTGATTTGGGGTGGGTTCTCGTTGTTTGGGTCACCGGAGATGAACTCCGATGACCGGAGTTTCAAGAACAGGGGAGTTTCAAGGGGTTTCAGGGTTTTTGGGGTAAGGCTTGTGACGGAGAAGAAGATGAGAGTGGTTTGGGGTGAAGGGATGGCTAGAGACCACCATGAAAGGGGGCGGCCTCCATGGACGGCGAGGTTGCAGAAACAAAGAAGGTGAAGAAGAAGGGAGAGACTTGGGCGGCTAGGATTTGGAGTGTTGCAAATGGTCGGTCTCAACTGAGACCAAACCTTTATATACTCAGAGCCACTGAGGAGATCTTGGCCGTTGGATCTCTGATGATCAACGGTAGACTAAGCGTTACTTAAACGATGTCATCTCGTTGATAATGAGGCTAATGATCTCTTCCGTCAGATCAATCGGATTGGACGGTTGAGATCAATTTCCTCACATTATTTAACCAATAAAAATCCTTTAATATTCTCAGCCGTTGGATGTGATGCAATGAACGGCTGAGATTCCACTAATTCAAATGCCATGGACCGGATCTTTTGGGCTCAAACACTGGGCCAACTATTTGGACTGCATTTGGCCCAGTTTTATTATACCTATATATATATATTTGTATTTTTGTGGTATTTTAATTATTTTGAGGTGATTTCTTTTTGTATTTTCATTTTTCCTTTTTGTATTATCTAAGTTAATTAATTTCCTACCTTTACTAATTTTTGGCATTTTTTGGCGATTTTCTACTATATATTTTTGTATTTTCCGCTATTAACACTATATTATATTTTTTTGATTTTCTTTCCTTTTTTAAAAAAAACTAATTAATAAAAAATGCAAAGTGCTTCTCCTATTATATATATTTATTTATTTTTTTATTTTCTAGAATTTTTATTATTCAAACACACAAAGTGTATCCAATATCAAACAAATCATGTAATTGCACTCAAAAATCCTATTTATTTTAATTTTGGAATTTATTTGCTTAGTGCAAAAATTACGTGCTCACAACATCCTCCTACACTTAAACATTCGTTCATCCTCGAACGAGCATAGAAAACACACATGAGGTGGCAAAGAGATGAGGGTACTAGCTGCATATATCCTGCTCGGTCTCCCAAGTCGCCTCCTCGGCCGACTGACCCCGCCACTGGACCTTCACCGAAGCGATGTTGTTTGACCTCAACTTTCTGATTTCCTTGTCGAAAATGGCCAATGGCTCCTCAACATAAGATAGATCCTTGTCCACCTAAACTGAACTGAAATCTAATACGAGCGACGGGTCGCCGTGATATCTCCGGAGCATAGAAACATGAAATACCGGATACACTCCGGCTTGGTTGGGAGGTAAGGCAAGCTCATATGCAACCTCCCCAACCCGCCTCAAAATCTTAAAAGGCCTAATAAATCTCGTACTCAGCTTCCCTTTCTTTCCATATCTCATGACGCCCTTCATGGGTGAGACCCGAAGTAGAACCCACACGCCGACCATAAATGCCACATCGCGAACCTTCTGGTCCGCGTAACTCTTCTGTCTGGACTGGGCTGCACGGAGTCTATCCTGAATCACCTTGAACTTGTCCATCGCATCCTGGACCATCTCTTTACGTAATAACCTGTCCTCACCCGGCTCTAACCAACCCACCGGGGATCTGCATCTCCTACCATATAAGGCCTCATAGTCTCATACGGCGCCATCTGAATGCTGGACTGGTAGTTGTTGTTATAAGCAAACTCCGTCAGTGGCAAGAAGTGATCCCATGACCCTCCAAACTCAATCACGCACACACGGAGCATATCCTCCAAAATCTGAATAGTGCGCTCCGACTGTCCATCCGTCTGGGGGTGAAATGTCATGCTCAGCTCCACCCGAGTGCCTAACTCCTGCTACACGGCTCTCAAGAACCGTAAAGTAAACTAAGTGCCTCTGTCTGAAATAATGGAAACTGGAATACCATGCAACCGGACTATCTCCTTGATATAGATCTCTGCCAACCGCTCCAATGAATAAGTAGTGCACACAGGTATAAAATGGGCGGACTTTGTCAACCGATCCACAATGAACCAAATAGAATCAAACTTCCTCACAGTCCGTGGAAGTCCATATACGAAGTCCATGGTGATGCGCTCCCACTTCCACTCTGGGATCTCAATCTGCTCTAGCAACCCACCCGGATGCCGGTGCTCATACTTCACCTACTGACAATTGAGGTACCTAAAAATATAGTCAACTATATTCTTCTTCATCCGCCTCCACCAATAGTGCTGCCTCAAGTCCTGATACATCTTAACGGCACCCGGATGGATGGAATACCGCGAGCTATGGGCCTTAGCTAGAATCAACTCTCTAAAATCATCCACATTGGGCACACAAAATACGACCGTGCATCCTCATCACTCCATCATCCCGATAGTAACATCTCGAGCATCACCACGCCGAACTCTATCCTAAAGAACAAGCAAATGAGGGTGATGAAACTACCGCTCCTTGATGCGATCAAATAGAGAAGACCAAGAAACCATACAGGACAGAACCCGGCTGGGCTATGAAAGATCCAATCTAACAAACTGCCTAGCCAAGGCTTGAACATCCATCACCATAGGTCTCTCTGAGGCTGGTAAATATGACAAACTACACAAACTCTCCGCCCAGCGACTCAAGGCATCGGCAACCACATTGGCTTTGCCCGGGTGATAAAGAATAGTAATATCATAGTCCTTTTACAACTCTAACCACATCCTCTGACGCATATTCAGGTCCTCATGCTTAAGCAAGTTCCGCAAACTCCGATGATCAGTGTAAATCTCACAAGGAACCCTATACAAATAATGACACCAGATTTTCAAGGCGTGAGCAATGGAAGCTAACTCAAGATTATGAGCAGGGTAGTTCTTTTCATGCATCTTCAGCTGTCAGGACGTGTAGGCAATCACCCTACCGTCCTACATCAATACCTCTCCAAGTCCAACCCGTGAGGCATCACAATAAACTGTATTGGACCCCGAACCGGTAGGCAATATCAAGATTGGGGCCGAAGTCAAAGTTGTCTTGAGCTTTTGGAAGCTCACCTCACACTCATCTGTCCACTGGAAAGGGGCACCCTTTTGGGTCAATCTGGTCATAAGTGCTACGATCGAAGAGAACCCCTCCACAAAGCGACAGTAATAACTCGCCAAACCAAGGAAACTACGAATCTCAATAGCTGAAGAGGGTCTGGGCCAACCTTACACGGCCTCCACCTTCCTCGGATCCACTCGAATACCCTCGCTCGACACCATGTGGCCTAGAATGCGACCGAGCTCAGCCAAAACTCACATTTAGAGAACTTTGCACATAATCGCTTCTCCCTCAAAGTCTGAAGCACTATCCTCAGGTGCTGATTATACTCTTCCCGACTCCGGGAATATACCAAAATATCATAAATAAAAACAATCACGAATGAATCAAGATATGGCCAGAATACATTGTTCATCAAGTGCATGAAAGCTGTTGGGGCATTAGTCAGCCCGAAAGACATAACGAGGAACTCGTAATGATCATACCGAGTCCTGAAGGCAGTCTTCAGGATATCTGGCTCCCAAATCTTCAACTAATGATAACCAGAGCACAAATCAATCTTGGAGAACACATGTGCACCCTGTAGCTGATCAAATAAGTCATCAATACGTGGCAAATGATACCGGTTCTTCACTGTAATTTTGCTCAACTGGCGATAGACAATGCACATACGCATAGAATTGTCCTTCTTCTTCACAAACAACACAGGAGCACCCCAAGGTGAAACACTGTGTCCTCCTATAACTGATCCTTCAACTCCTTCAACTCAGGAGGAGCCATATGATATGGGGGAATGGAAATGGGCTGAGTGCTCAGCAATAAATCAATACCAAAATCGATATCTCTATCGGGCGGTATGCCCGGAAGATCAGCTGGAAACACATCGGAGAAATACCGTACCAAAGGGACTGAATCAATAGAAGGGGTGTCAACACTGACATCCCTCACATAAGCTAGATAAGCAGCACACCCCTTCCCAACCATACGTTGAGCTTTAAGGAAGGAAATAACCTGGCTGGGGTGTGATCTAGAGTATCACTCCACTCAATACGTGGAATGCTTGGCATAGCCAGCGTCACGGTCTTGGCATGACAATCAAGAATAGCATGATGGGGCGACAAACAGTCCATGCCCAGAATAAGATCGAAGTCAACCATACCAAGCAACAAAAAATTAGCCCTGGTCGTCTCAAAACCACAAATAGTGACCAAACACGACCGATACACACAATCCACAACTAGAGAATATTCCATATGAGTAGAAACATAAATGGGGGCACTCAAAGAATCTCGAGGCATACCCAGATGTGAAGCAAAATAAGAGGACACATATGAAAAAGTAGAACCAGGATCGATAGAATTGATGCCTCTCTGTGACTAACCAAGATAATACATGTGATAACAGAATCAGAGGCGACAGCTGTGGCAGGACTAGGAATAGTATAAAATCTAGCTCGGCCCCTCACTTGAGGGCGGCCTCTATCACCTTGATCCCTGCCCCTGGCTGGCTAGGCAGGTGGGGTGGCAGCTGGAGCTGGAACGATGGCCTGCTGGCCCTGTGGAACATGCTGAGGCTATAAAGTCTGTGAAGGCGCACCCCTCCCATGTCTGGGGCACTCCCTAACCAGATGGCGAGTATCCCCGCACTCATAACAAGCTCTGGGAGGGCACGGTGGTTGTGACTAACTGGGACCGCTCCCGCTAGACTGACCCCTGGAGGTACCCCGCGTAGGAGGCGTGCTAGAAATTGGGGGAGCATAGTAAGGCTCATTGGGTGCTGGGCAAGCTGGAGTACCACCGACTGCTGGCAATGCTGAATAAACAGGACAACCGGAATAACCCCTGCCATATCTACCGGCTGTAGCAGTACGGGCACTAGAGAAATGACCCGACTCACGAGACCTCTTGGCCTCCATCTCTCCTCGCTCCCTAGCGAGCATAACCTTAATCCATCTAGCAATACTCACCGCCTGCTGATAAGGCACATCCATCTCTAGCTCCTTAGCCATTCTAGACAGGATAGGCGGGATAAGACCCTCAATAAACCTCCGCACTCTCTCCCGAACCGTGGCAACCAAAGCCGGTGCATGTCTATCCAACTGGGTGTAACTGATGGCATACTCAGATACTGTCATAGTGCCCTGGCGCAACCGCTCAAACTCTACATGCCAAGTATCCCTGAGGCTCTGGGGAACAAACTCCCTCATAAACATGTTAAAGAACTATTTCCAAGTCAGCGTGGCAGACTCGACTGGACTATCCAACTCATATGTATGCCACCAATCATAAGCGGCCCCTCAAAGCTGAAAAGAAGTAAAAGAAACCCCACTAGACTCCACTATGCCCATAGTACGGAGGATGCGATGACACTCCTCTAAAAATCCCAAGGCGTCATCTCAAACTAGGCCACTGAACACTGGGGGACCATACTTCTTGAACCTCTCCAACCTACGCTGCTCGTCCTCGGAGGTAGCTGACCCACCTCCGGGCTGTGCTGGTGCAGCAGGTGGTATAGGAATAACCTCTAGAACCTGCTCCATCGACACTCGGTGCTCAGGAGTGCGGGCTGCAAGAGTCTAAGCCCCTCCCCCGGTCTGAGATGTGGCTGCAGCGAGAAGAAGCAACCCCGCCTGAGCCAGAGTAGTGTACATGCTCATAAACTGAGCCAGAGTCTCTTGGAGTGCTAGAGTCGTAGTAGGTGTACCAAGTGCATGTGCTCCAACCTGATCCACTGGTGGTGCCTCAGCGGTAGCGCGCGCGGGTGTTATGGCTGCACCTCGAGCGCGCCCTCGACCTCTACCCCGACCCCGACTCCAGCCTCTGGTGGTGGCAGCAGGGGGCACGGTTGCCTAATCCTCGCGTGTAGCATGTGTCCTCACCATCTGTGAGAGAATAGAAGACGGAAGTTAAGAATTGGTGTCAAAACATTGCACGACAAGGAATTCAAAAGAAAGGAAGATTCTTCCTAAACAGTTACATACCTCCTCATAGATAAATACGGACATCTCCGTATCGATCAGCGAGACTCTAATAAATCAGCATGTGTCCCGTGACTCCTATGAACCTAGAGCTCTGATACCAACTTGTCACGACCTTGGTTCACCAATCGTTAAACCTATCATGACGGCACCTAGTCTTTGCGACTATTTAAGCCTAACACAATTGCAGAATTTATAGCCTTTACGATCAACTAAAAATAAAAGCAGAATAACATAGAAAAATGTAATAGGTGCCGCTTGGAACATATAATTTATTACAATTATTGAAAATATAACCTCTAGGACCCAGAAACTCACGGGCAAACACATGCTAAGGAATGTAAAACTGTGGCTCTATCCTCCAAGAGTATCTATACAACCGAAACAAAAGGGAAATGAACTAATGTCGCTAAGAAAGAATAGAAGGAGACTCTCCGGATCTGCGTACGCAGCAGATGCACACCTCAAGTCTCCCGAAATAGCTTCGCGATCACCAATAGCGAGCCTGATCAAATGAACTTGGATCTGCACAACAAAAGTGTGCAGAAGAGTAACATGACTGCACCACGGCAGTACTCAGTAAGTGCCAAGCCTAACCTCGATGGAGTAGTGATGAGGAAGGTCAGGGCCCCACTGAGAATAACCATAATAACAATATCAAATAGTGTAAAGCAGGAGGAAATCTAAAATGACAGCAAAATAAGATAGAAACTACAAGTCATTGATAGTTAGGCTAAACAAAAAAAATAACATAACAAGTACGGACAAATAGCACAGGATTTCTGGGAACTGAACCCGCAGTCCATTTAACTCAATAGCACAGGATCTCCGAAAATTGAACCCCCAATCCATTTATATCAGTAACCAGGATCTTCAGGAATTGAACCTGCGGTCCATTTATATCAGTAGCCAGGATCTCCGAGAATTGAACTTGCAGTCTATTTATATCAGTAGCGAGAATCTCCGGGAAGTAAACCTGCAGTCCACAATATAAAACACAATCAAACAAGGAAAATACTTAGAAAAAGGAATACACTACTGCGATTAACAATTACACTCGATCCCAACATGTTCTACGTAATTTCAATTAAGACAAATAAGCATTTAGACAGTTAATCCTATCTAATCATACTCCTCTAACTAATACATGATAAGTCTTGCATTTAACCTAGTCAAATAACAGAGATAACACCGTTTGAACAATTCAAGTAAAGTGGATTTTCAACAATTTGTACAAGTACACAACCGTCACCTCGCGTACAAGGCACTAAAATCAACACATAATATATCCTAAAGGGTGAGGTCCCCCACACAAGGTTAGACAAGCCACTTACCTCAACCCAGTACAAAACCACTAAGAAACAATACCCTTGCCACGAGTATCCAACTCCGAGTGGCCCAAATCTATTCAAACCAATTATATAGTGTAAATAACATCGCAAGTAACTGATTACACTGTTAAAATTGAAGCTAAGGCGTGAAAATAGGTAAAATGACCAAAATAACCCTCAATCCATCGACCTGGAATTGAAATATTTTTACGTTTTCCGAACCTTCATACTCACACGAGTCTAACCATATAAACATCTCCCAAATCGGAGGTCAAATGCCCCCTCAAATCATCAAAATTAATTCTAAGAAACTTAGCCCAAGTTTCATCCAAAAAACCCTCAAAACATCTCCCAAAACCGAACTCCCTAGCTTGAGTTTTTGCAAAAATAGAAGAACCCTCGTTTTTGAAATGTTATATTCTGCACAGGTATTTTGTTCAATGCGATCGCATGAGTAGTTGTGTGATCGCGTAGAAGAAAATTGAAGCCCCCAAAATTTATACTATGCGATCGCAGAAGGTGATTAATTAACACAATGCGATCGCATGAAGGCTTATGCTATCGCGTAGAAGAAATTGACCCCCCAGGCACATATTCAAATTCCACTATGCGATTGCGGACAAGGCTTTGCGATCGCAGAGAAGAAAGAAACAGAGCTATGCGATTGTGGACAAGGCTTTGCGATCGCATTGAAAAAAAAAATAGGACCTCCTCACCAGACACCTCCTCACCAGACACTATGCGATCGCATAGAGTAATTGTCTGCAACAGTCAGCAGCTAAAATCTTCAATTTTCCAACTTCCGGAATTGATCCGTTGAGCATCCGAACACACCCGAGGCCCCCAGGACCTCAACCAAACCTATAGACATGACCCATAACATCATTCAAACTTGTTCAAATCCTTAAAGCACTCAAAAGAACGTCAGAAACACGAATAAATCAAGGATTCAAGCCTATGAACTTCGAATTCTAACCAAATATATTTTTGATCAAAAACTTATCCAAAACTTATCCGAATGACCTAAAAATTTTCATGCACATCCAAAGTAACATGACGATGCTACATCAACTTCCGAAATCCCAAACCGACCCTCGGATCAAAAATTCACTATCGGACCGGAATTTCAAAAATTTCAAACTTCGGCATTTCAAGCCTAAATGAGCTACGGACCTCTAAAATGCATTCCGAACACGCTCCCGACCTCGAAATCACCTAATGGAGCTAAAGGAACCATCGAATTTCTATTTTCAGATCGTCTTAACACTATTTTGAATACGGGTAATTTTTCAACTATTAAGCTCTCATTTAGGGACTAAGTACCCAAAACACTCCGAATTCTAGAACCGAACATCCCGGCAAACCAAAATAGCAGGAATAGACTTAGAGAAAGTAGTTAATGGGGGATCGAGGTGTAAATTCCAAAAACGACCGGGCGGGTCATTACAGATTGCAAATTATTAAGACCGGTCACTCTCAAAGTTCTAAAACACCTTGAAACACGTGCACTCGTGGCTGAAAGTTTAGAATTTGCACAAAATAATTGCCTGAAAATCGTTTGAAGAAGAGAGATGAAGGTGTGTTTTCTATGTCAGATTATTCATAAAGAATATTATTTTTTGTAGACAAAGTTGTTGAACAGTTACAGATGAAGAAATTAATTTGTACCTGTTACATAAATTAAAATTGACCTACTACCAAATTAACTACATCTGTTAGAAGAATTAAATTATGGTTGTTACAAAATAATAAATTGGACGTTACAAAATTCAATTCAAAGATAAAGAATTTGGACATATTCTATTAAGCATGTATTTGGACACTTTTCTGGTAAGCTCAAAAATTAAAGAAATAATTTAGCAAAAATCAGACTTGGATTAGGCTTCATGTATATCTCGCACATAGGGGTGGGGGGATCGGCTCGTTTTGCCTTCTGGCCCAGCTTCTCATGTGCGTGACACACTCCCTATTACTAGCTCTTTATAATCCCAACAAAGAGCAATTACTTTCCTCAAGCAATGAGGGACATTTTGTCTTTCACAAAAGACAAAGAAGTAAAGAAGGAAAAGGGTCTACAAAGAAATTTTTGACTTTATATTATATAATATAAAATGTTACCAACATAGAGTACGGGTATGTTCTAAATGATTATGCAAAGTAGGATGTTCAGTAAAATCCGAAAAATCGAATCAAACCGAAAACCAAACCAAACCGACCAAAAAAATTGATACTTTTTTGTTTGGTTTGGTTTTGGTTTTGAATCTTTAAAACCGATCAAATTTGATTTGGTTTTGGTTTTAATCAGAAAAAACCAAACCAAATCGAATATAAGAGTTGCTATTTCAAATTTATTATTACACTATATATATGTATATTATTATATAAAGTTTCAAAAAATTTATGGTAAATGTTAATAGTTTGCACTTTTAATATAGTTCTTTACCTTTACATTCTGCTTTGATTGGTTGTATTCTTTTGTTTAGTGTAAGAATCCATTTCGTATAAAAAAGAATATATTTTTAATTGATTCCTTAATTATTCATCACTATGTAATCCAATTATCATCAATATATCTTGGTAAATAATAGATTTCTAAAAGGAAAATTGATTTGATAGTGTTACATTGAAAATGTGGTCGCCGGAATATGTGTTGGTAGTGTGTGTCTTTTATTTAAGAAAAAGCCTACAAATAATAGGAAAACCCGAAAAACTGACATAAACCGAATTGAGAAAAATCGACTTAATTGATTTTGTTTGGTTTTAATATTTGAAAAGCCGGCTTACTTGGTTTAGTTTCTTTTTAGAGAAAAACTTATTCAAACCGAACCTGAGGAGTTTGCTCACTTATTTTCCACTCCTCCACAGGTATACGTTCTTTTGCTACAGTAAAATTTTAGTTTAACTTGGGCACCAAGTCACAAAATAAGGGACTAAAAGGCAAAATTAAAATCTGAAAGATGCCTACTTTGCTTCCTATAAAGGCTTGTTTTCTTGCCTTGAAAGGTAGCCTTAAAAATTCTAAAAAATCTGAGAGATAAAAAATTCTGAAAACCTGAGTGAGAAAGATTTCATAAAACAGGGCAGCTAGAAGTTTTACTGTTCCATTGATTCATCACATCTCTTAAAATGTGTGGGTATGGATGAATGTTAGGTTTGATTTGATCAAGCTGAGTTTGTAAAAACAATCTTCGTTAGATGTTATTCATGCATTTTTTGGGCCACTGTTTGTCATAATGTAAATTGATTTATCTTATGAAAGTTTGAGTTGGTTTTATTGCTCCATTCTTCATGGATTTGAAGAGTTTCAGCAGCCATTTCATTGTGAATGATTTGTTATTAAATGGCATATAGTAATCAGGTTACTCGTAGTGAAATAGGAAGCATTTTAGTTCAAAATCAAGTTTATGTTTGAGATCTGCTCGATATTACTAATTAATCTTATGTGTAATGAAAGTTGTCGAATCTGCAATCACTCTGCCACTTGGTACTGAATGGGAAATTTCTTTACAAGGAGAAAACAAAAAATGAAAATGAAATGTATGTGGTATTAGCTATCTGGTCCTGGATGTATTAGGTTTGGAATGTGGTTTGTTCTTCTTTCTTCAATGGCATATAAGAGGATGTTTGAGTTTGATGATAGAAGTTAGTCCCTAGTTTTCAATCCTATTACTTTAGCTTACCTGTTAAAATTTTAGTTATTTGCTTATTGACCATATTTTTTCTTCCTTTTTTTCAGGTACCAGATTTAGGAAGTGATGCACCAGTAGAACCAAGAAGATCTTTAGATGAAAGTAACAACGACGATCATCCAAGTGTGAATTAGCGATTATTTTATAGGATGAACTATGGACCTTTTGGATATTACCATGGAAATACACTTTTAAGCATTAATTTTTGGATGATGTAATTTTGGTATACTTGTATAAGTGCGAATTTGTGATTATTTTGTTGGATCAACTATGCATCTTTTGGATATTACTGTTGAAATATACTTTGAAGCATTAATATTTGGATGATGTAATATTGTTATACTTGTGTTTTATATAATGAATATTTTTTTTATTTAATCCTCTATATTGAGTTTAATTGATTATGAAGTGCTACAGAAATTTCAAAGCATAGCATTCAATAAATAGGACTTTAAATATGAAAATAGGATTGAAAATATGTTGAAGAAGAAAAAAATACATTACGGCAGTTTTTGAAGATTACGGCGCTTTAAAACTGCCCAATTATGAAAAAATAAAAGCCAGATTAAAATTATTAAAATCGACGGTTTTAACAGTAATTACGGCGGTTTAATCAGAAACACCGTTATAAAATTTTGGCGGACGTGATTGTGGCGCTTTCAAAAGCCGCCGTTAATATGTATTACGACGGTTTAAAACCGCCATTATATGCTACAATAACCGCCACAATAATTCCGATTTTTTGTAGTGAAAGTATGAGTAGGTTCCAAGTGTCGTGTAGAAGACGCGTATGTTCTAAGTGTTGTGCAGTATGGGTAAGTTCCAGTTGTCGTGCATAGTAGAGGTAGGTTCCAAGTGAGTGTACAAAGCAACGGCAGGTTACAAGTGATGGTCCAGAGAAGGAATAGGTTCCAAAGGTTGTAGAGAGCATGAGTAGATATATGTTCCAAGTGATGGTGCAAAGCACATGTATCGTGCAAAGTAGGGATAAGTTTCAAGTAGCCTTGAAGAGCACAAGTGCAATAGGTTCTAAGTGATCATGCAGAGCACGGATAGACTTCAAGTGTCGTGCATAACATAAGTAATTTGGATTCAATAAGAAATGCAATTCTATACCTAGATCTTGAATGTGAACATTTGATGGCACAACATTACATAGGTTGAATTTGTTGGAGGGAATATGTGTTTGTTACAAGACAACATCAACATGAGAATGATGTTTCAACTTTATAATATGACATATTCCACGTCAAACACAAGCGTTACACTTCTATTTTTAACTAGGATGTTTTTTTTTTTCTGCTTTGTAGCATTAATTTCAACTACTTTGAATCGCTTATATATAACTTTTATTCTTCCTGTACGTTTTATTTCTCACTAAATTTTTATGAATTCCATGAGATTAAATCAGTCAAAAATTTTAGATATAACGCATCCTGTTTTAACACCTCAATTGTTATTGTTAATTTCGCTCCTAATTAATAAGGACTCTCTCATTTTATCCCCAACATGTGTTGTTTGTAACTTTGTATATTATGTGTAATGTGATATTTTTAATCTTTGTCTAATCGTGTATGATTGCATTATTCCTCTTAACATTTTACGTACTACAAGACTAGTTTTGTGGTTACCGCAAGTACAGTACATATAATTCTTCTATATAAAAAAATGATCTCAAAAAATAACTACATATGTTTTATATAATTTCATTGGCTCCAACAAATTACTCACTCTTCTTTCACGTTATATTATGCTCATTCACTCTAAATACTTACTTTATTTTAAACTTTTTGGCTTTTCTGAAAACATAAAAACATTTATTTATTTCAAATTCGTACTTATTACCTCAATTAGAGAAGTTTTAATTAATAAAAGGAGACTTTTAATAAAGATAAAACATATTTTAGACAAATACTGTTGTGATAAAGTTTATTAAATAAAATTTGTTTTGAAGAGTACAATTCCCTTGCAGCTCGTTTGGATGGTTGTTACTTATTATATTATATCGTACTGTTATTTTAAATATAATATTTATTTTGATTGTTACTTAAATTTTATTGTATCGTATCGTTAAATCCGTTGTTACAAAGTGTCACTTAATGAAACAATGGATTTGGTGTGGCAGCATCGTAACCTTATTTTTTTCTCTCATCTTGCCCTTCCTTGTTATTAAATAATTATATTTTATTCTTTATCCTGCTTTTTTAGACGACAATTCTACTTTGTATCCTATTTTTTCTTGTTAATATTGTAAATTTATTCTTTATATTGTTGATGCGTGATATCATAACACAACGATAAACAATACAATCTATCCAAATGTTATATTAATTAAACAATACAATACGACATATGAAATAACTTTTAACAACCATCCCAACAAAATGTTAGACAACAAATATATAAAGAATGTACTATATTAATTAAGCAATTTTTTTACCATTTAAATACTTCTAAACCGACAATATATCAAACTTAAATTCATACTATTACTGACACCACAATGATTGGACCAGACTGACAGCTGGGATTTTTAGACAGCAGTAAAGCCGTGTCTACCGACACTAACTCTGTATTAGATTCTTTAATGGTACTATGGAGTTGAGTTGTTTATTTAAGTTAGTTTGACTAAATTAAGGTAAGTCATAAATATGAGAATCCCAACTACCCCAGTAAAAATACATAATGAATCTACCCCATATTTTGATCAAAATTACTCCCATTTTCTTACTATATATATCCATCTTTCATTACCAACTTCCTTGCCTCTCTATATTCATTCTTGCACCAACCTTTTAAGGTCTCGTTTCTCTATCGCTCTCTATTTCTACATTTTGTTGTTTGTGTTTGCTAATATATTGTCTTGAGCCGAGGGTCTTCTAGAAACAATCTTTATATCCTTAGGGTAGGGTTAAGGTCTGCGTACCCTCCCTTAACCCCACTTATGGGATTATACTGGGTTTTGGGGTAGTTTTTTGTGTTTGCAGTGCTATTTATAGATTTGATTCACCTAAATACTTGAATTATAGTAGGTTCTTCACTATACCCTCGGGGTGTGGCCCTATACCCTGGGGTGTGTGGTGCATCCCTCGTTCCTGCGTAAATACGAAATTCTTTGTGCGCGGGGATGACCCTTCAGATCTAATTCACATATTTTATGTTCTTGAATTTTTAGAAATGGTCCAAACTTAGGTCTTGAGATGCTGCTTTTAACTT
Organism: Nicotiana noctiflora; assembly: GCA_032618575.1. Taxonomy (NCBI): domain Eukaryota; kingdom Viridiplantae; phylum Streptophyta; class Magnoliopsida; order Solanales; family Solanaceae; genus Nicotiana; species Nicotiana noctiflora. Next base: position 23,043 of record JASVEL010006772.1, read on the forward strand.
GGTCTAGTGTATGTATTCTTATTCTTGGGTTTATTTTTTTAACTTCATGTTTAAGTGGGCTCTTAAAAGCACAAGAATTGAGTTAGATCTGAAGCTTATTTATGTGTAATATCAATTAAGATTCATACTATGTTAGTCCTTCAACGGCCTCTTTACCAAGGTAGGATAAGTTCTGCGTACATATTACCCTCCCTATACTCTACTTGTGGGATTATGCTGGGTTTATTGTTGTTGTGTTCATGCTTTGTTAAAAAGTTAGGACACTGCGTCTGCCACTACATTCATGGATTTTTGGGTTCTGTTTTTATGATCATATGCAGTATGCTATAGTAAATGAAATAACTTGCTCGTCCCAAGTGTTTACACCAACCCAATATACACATGATATGTGTCTTCACATAAACTGTTATCTCTAACCATAGTTAATTAATACACATTTTTACCCTCAGTTTATCGCTTACCATTGTATATTAATGTAGTTTGGTGTGAATGTACCATTGTCAAATGATAATTGATGTGACATTGTGTATCAATTAAATACTAGTATTATTTATTGACTATGTTGCTCCCACTCTCCAAAAATATTGCTAGGTCTGTGTCGGATCCTCAAAGTAGTACTTTTTGGAGGATCCGGCAGGGGTGCGACAGCATTTTGGTGAGTCCATGCAATATAGTTTGGTGATAACCGTATGTTTTTATCGGATTGGTGTAAACACCATGCTGGATAAATTACTTTTTTCAAGTCAATTGTGATTTTTGAATTCTACTGATGTCATCATTTTTTTTATATGCAGCTTTTAAAAGAAATGGAGACATTCTTGTTCACATCTGAATCTGTTAATGAGGGACATCCTGACAAACTCTGTGACCAGGTATCTGATGCTGTTCTTGATGCTTGTCTTGCTCAGGATCCTGAAAGCAAAGTTGCTTGTGAAACTTGTACTAAGACCAACTTGGTCATGGTCTTTGGTGAGATCACCACCAAAGCCATTGTAGATTATGAGAAAATCGTTCGTGATACATGTCGTGCCATTGGATTCGTATCTGCTGATGTGGGGTTGGATGCTGATAACTGCAAGGTTCTTGTGAACATTGAACAGCAGAGCCCTGATATCGCGCAAGGTGTCCATGGTCACTTAACCAAAAAACCTGAGGAAATTGGTGCTGGTGATCAAGGGCACATGTTTGGTTATGCAACTGATGAGACACCTGAATTGATGCCCCTTAGCCATGTTCTTGCTACTAAACTTGGCGCTCGCCTTACTGAAGTTCGCAAGAATGGAACTTGTGCTTGGCTTAGGCCTGATGGTAAAACTCAGGTTACTGTTGAGTATTACAATGACAATGGTGCTATGGTTCCAGTTCGTGTCCATACTGTCCTCATCTCCACTCAACATGATGAGACTGTTACAAACGATGAAATTGCCCGTGATCTGAAAGAGCATGTCATCAAACCCGTGATACCTGAGAAGTATCTGGATGAGAACACCATTTTCCACCTTAATCCATCGGGCCGATTTGTCATTGGTGGACCTCATGGTGATGCTGGTCTAACGGGCCGAAAGATTATTATCGATACCTATGGAGGGTGGGGTGCTCATGGGGGTGGTGCATTTTCAGGAAAGGATCCTACTAAGGTTGATAGAAGTGGTGCATATATTGTAAGACAAGCTGCAAAAAGCACTGTTGCCAATGGTCTTGCTAGAAGGTGCATTGTGCAGGTTTCATACGCCATCGGCGTGCCGGAACCTCTGTCTGTGTTTGTTGACACTTATGGAACTGGAAAAATACCAGATAAGGAAATTCTCAAGATTGTGACGGAGAATTTTGATTTTAGGCCTGGTATGATGTCAATTGACTTGGATTTAAAGAGGGGTGGCAACAAAAGATTCTTGAAAACTGCTGCTTATGGTCATTTTGGTAGAGATGATCCTGACTTTACATGGGAAGTTGTTAAGCCTCTCAAGTGGGACAAGCCTCAATCTTGATTCTGATGCAGTTGTTTTTTCTATAAGTTTTTCAATATCTTAAATTTCTTTTATTCTTGGTTTAAAACATATTGTTCTCTGGAAAGTGGAGTATACTTGGCATTATTGGTTGAGGTTATAAACTCTTGCCTTTTGTTATATGTTGCTGTAGGCAGTAGGCATGCTAGAACCTTTTTTGGTCCAAAAGGTACTTAGCCACTAGCTTTCGATTCATTCACTAGTTATAAACATGTTCGATTAACAACTTGCAACAACCAGTATTTAGTAATATTTTAATTCTTTAATTATACGTCTTGCTTGATTGTAAGATTCCGGAAACAGCCCCTTTATCCCAGGTAAGGCGTGCGTACACACTATCCTCCTCAGACCCCACTAGTCGGATGATTACTGGGTTGATGTTGTTGTTGATGCTTCTTGATTGTAAGAAAGTGTTAGTTTTGTGAGCATTACAATAATGTAAAACCTGCTATGACAATAGTATAAGGATCTTTATATTACTTAAACTCATAGGAGTAACAAATAGAAAACTTGAACTTAAGAAAGACTCAAAAAAAGTATATTTCTTTAATATGTTAGACAAAGATTTTCAATTAGTAGTGGCTGTCCCGATTCCCATTGGTCGATCTGCTATCTGGAACAAATCTTTGTCCAAGTAATCTTGAATCAGAAATGAGAAGTTTGACAAATGATGAATTATACTAAAACTATATAAAGAAAAATGAAAGATTGGAACAGAGGCTTGGGCAACGAAAGAACAGCTAAAAAGAACAAAGTTGAAAAATGTAACAGCTTATCCAGATTTTACCTAAATGGAAGCAAAGAAGTCAATTTAGCAGGAAAATGATGTGCTCAGACCATAGATGTAAGGAATTAGTACTCTATGAAAAGAATATAACTTAGAGCTTCTCATATATTTAATGAAGAATTAGTAAAAAACAAATATACATGGAGTTGGAACTCGCCAGTTATATTGCGGTCAATAAATTCAGAAGTAAAACAAGTCATAATATCCTATACTATCTTCTATAACCTTGATATTAGGCTATACCTACTTTAGATGGAGCCATACTTCAGCAGCTCCCACCTGAAGGGTCTAAACGAATAAAGAACCTCCGGTGAGCTTTTGAATAGCAAAGCTACACAAACGCAGATGGCAGCAATTGCAACCATTGAAAGCATTGCCGGTTTGTATATTGCAAGTGATGATCCCGAGTTTCCATAATAGAGTTTCTGGTCGCACTGTCTGCAATGTGTTTGAATTGGTTTCCTTAAAGACTTCTCAGTTTGTAAGCTAGCAACTTTAACAGACCTATGACCATCGGATAGTTTCTGTGTGATACTGCTATCCAACAACGAACCAGGGATATCGAGAACAACATGCCCGTCACCTGGTTTCTGACTGATTTTCTTTTGGACGATATGAATATACGAGTAATGGCCTCGCAAGCATGCATAATCATTAGGTGTCAGTCCAGTACTGTCACAGGCACTTTTCCAGGCTTCAATTCCCACCTGAAGAAAACAATCATCAGCTCCTTGAAATACCTGGCTAACTCATTCCTCTCCAAATACGGGAACCAGAGAAAAATACAGAATAGATGTTCTAAAAATTCTTAAGTAAACTACTAAGTATTCAACAGCCGTCCGGGAACAAAGTGCAACTATATCAACACTGATAAAGAGGAAAAAGTGAAGGTCATTGCTGATCTCATCATGCTTCACATCCCCCCACCCCCCCTCCAAAAAAGCTCCCAACCCCGCCTGCACACCCCCTTTTCTGTGGATTGAGGGGACTGTCAGTTTCCAATGCAACAGACCAAAATGCACATAATAAAAGGAGATATACCTGTCCTGGATCATCAATTAATGCATCCAAAATATTCTCAAAACCAGCAAGACTAGCAACAAGATGAAGTGGAGTCAAACCCCCAGGACCCACAGCATCAGGTCTAAATAAATAATCATGATCATCTTGTTGCTTTTGTAGTCCTGATTTGTCAAAAGCTCCATGTGGACGGTATTTCAATAGGACTTCTACCATGGATCTGCACTTTCTCCTCACGGCTTGATGAAGGATGCCAACCTCCCGCAAGGGAATGTCAAGTGATGACTGTTGTCCTACATCTACAATGCCATTGAAGAAAACATTCAACAGTTTCTTTACGACAGCACACCAGTCTTGGTCAATGGAAAATTCTATAAGCCACTTGAATCGCTGAAACGGGAAGAGATTCAAGTTGACACCAGAACCCACTCTAAATTTCAAATGACTTCTATGAAGCAGCCAACCCATTTCATGTAAAAATTCAAGAGCTTGCTCCCTGGCTTGCAAGTTTTCAGTTCCTTGGAGAAAACCACCAGCCATTTCAGCAACCTCAATATTGCTCTCCAATGTACGAATCTCAGAGCAAACATCTTTCTCTGCAACTATAAATGGGAAAAAGTAGCTACTAAGGCCATGGTCTTCAACCTAGTCAAAGATAATGAACACTACATTTCAGAAGTAGAATAAAGTGTATCCAATACAGTCAATTTTATGCAGAAAGAGGAGAGGAGATATAAGATTTTACTCTATTTTATAAGGTAAGTACAAACCTGAAGTATGAACCAAAATCTGTTGATCTAATAAACACATGGCTAGTAACAAGGAGTCCAACCGAAAAGTAAGTACATAATACTATAATAGCTTGCATGTACGAACGAGTTAAAAAATAAATAGATATCCTTTTTTTTCCTGATCGGTGAATGCATTTATATTTTATATTTTGACATCCAAGCCTAGGTTTACTCTGCACACAGAGACCAAATGTTAATCCTTTTCATTGAGGTACTTCACTAAATTTACTTGCAAGATAAAACTGAGAGTCATTATTAGTAAACCAACGAGCATCAAATTTCGTTCATAATAAACCTAACAGGATTGCTCCAAGATAGGGAAAACAAGAAGATAAATTAACAGTTAATAAGCATTAAGGGAAAAAAAAAAAGAAAATAGCTTCACCTCAATGAACCCTCTGCCAGTAACATTTGGCAGAATACAAGGAAAGCTAAGGGACTGGATGTCTTCATGGTCCATACAAGAATCAGCTCCCACCATCATATCAGTACAGTTACCCTGGACCAGGTAATTCCCTTCCAGGGCACATAGTAACCTAAAAGGGAAGTGGAGACAAACAAAGAATCAATTAACCAGCTCAAAATACTCTAACCAGCTAAGCAGAACTAATAGGAAAAGGAAAAGGCAAACGTCTTTAGGATCAAGCAAATGTCTATTTAAGTCACCTTGTAGTGGGCCGGGATAGGTTAATGCCTTTCACCAGAAACTGAACTCTTTCGGAAGCACAAACTGCAATAGGTTTGACAATTGATATCCCACAGCTCCTATGGCTTTTGACTGGTAAGGAAGTGTCCAGAACAACCTGCCCTGTAGTACAGAAGCAAAGACTCAAATGTTCATATCAGTGGCGTTATTGTCGAGAAAAAGAGAGATCAAGAAAGGATACAATGAAGGATGAGAATATACCATTAAACAAAAATGCCACTCGATCATTCACCCTAGCATAAACCCATCCAGTTTGCCAAAAGGAATCCGCGGATGCATTAAGAAGCTTCCTCAAACTAGAATTAAGATCACAATAAAGCTGCACAGGGAAAGTAATTAGGAGCAATGTTTGTTTGGCTAAAACATTAAGAGAACAGGAACAGGAAAAGGAAAAGGAAAAGGAAAAGGAAAGAGAAGTATGGCCCGATGGGATTTAATTTGCTAGTTTCATTTTGTTGAAAAGTACAGCGAATAGTTAATACAGGGGATAACTAAAGCAATTCTCTGATTTCAAGAATCAGGCAAGTTTATATCACACTCATTTTTGGCTTCATTTTATCCAAATATTATCCATTGTGGCCATATGTGTTCTGCTTCCTTTCCCTTTCTTGTTAAATAACAAAGCCTAAAACCTTTATTGCTCCACTTCTTCCTCTCATAAAATTAAGTAACACATTTCTGAGAATAAAAAACGTTACCTCCTCCCACATGGATTTATCCATCCGAAGATATATTGTTAGTATAATACAACCAGGCTTAATGTAGCTTTCAATATCTGTAGGACTGTGTGATAACCAATCAAGAATCTGCAATTGCCCAGGAATAGAGAAGGTTTGGTTTCAAATTGCGATAAAAGAAACATGAGAACACTGTCATTGAAGAATATTATAGCAAGAGTACCAAATACCTGTTTCCGCAAGGCTGTAGGAAAATCACCAGGATCTTTCCCAAATAGTTTAAAGACTATACGATCTGTTCGACTCTGAAAATTAGTCAAAATCTTGTAGTTAATAGACAAATCATATTTATCCATTGATGCATCAAGTGTTAATAATCAAAGTCATTAGACATTTCTTCTCTGTATCTGACTAGCAATACAATATCTTTCTCGGACTTTTGGCTAAGATCAAGTATCTAACTAGCACTACAGGGGCAAACAGCCTAGAGTAACCTTATGAAACAAACACATTGATCTCAAACTCAAAGATCTATTTACCAAACATTAACAATATATTTTTTATCACCAAAATACAACTGAATCAAATTTTCTCAAAGAGAGAATTTTACTTCCAAACACCTAGGTAAATATAGGATATAGGAGCCACATATCTCGTAGCTGCAGTTCACATGACAGAGAAATGGGGGAATTGAATATCTGCACAGGTAAATTTTAGCAGCCTCTATGACAGAATGTCTGGCTCACAGTGTGGAAGAGCATACTTATGGAACACTGTGGTAGTCTGCACATATATATTGGAGGATCTATGGACTGTAGAACCAATATAGCATGGCAGATTGGACATGTTTGCATCATAATCTACCATATTTGGTGGAAGTAGTGAATCATAGTCACGATTACAGGCAGCCAATGTTGAAGGCCTAGCAAGGCTGGGAAGTACAAGTGCTAATTGCCGAAAGTATTATTAAGCTACTTACTTGAGTTTAAAGCATAGATGAGAATAGGGGTGTGCATTCGAATCGGTTTATCAATAAATCGAATGGATTATTTGTTACCGAAATCAAAATAGAAAAAATCGAAACCTTATTGAAACGATAACGATAAGCATATGTACAAATTGATAAACGATAAGTAATTATCGATAAGGGTCAAAATCGAATCGATAAATCGAATGCACACCCCTAAACTGTAGACACTTGTAAAATAAGTAATTACCTATTTGTGTAGATTAATATAACATAGAGAATGTATATATATCCCGCTACTATTTTGAAAGCAGCTATGCAATATCATTCTTCCTAATCTATACCCTTTCCTTTACCCTAAGTCCCTTAACCTATTATTTTCTTTATCGTATTTAAGGAATGATCATATTTAAAGATCATGGGAATGAAGTTCAAATTAATAGAAAACATAATTAGCCGTGATGATGTATTTTGTTTTTTTTTTTATATACCGTTGGAGTGTTGGTGGCATACATTTGATATCTTACTTTAGTTTTGTTGCATGTGCTTGTTGACACAATTTTTATGTTATAAATGGTGTTCGTCTTATTTTAGCTTATTTTTGTCCATATTAGTTAGGCGCGTTTATAGCGATATACTTTCTGTGCAATCCCGCAAATTTTCTTATTGGTGTAATCGATAACCGAATCGATAAGCCCCCAAAATCGATAAATCGAAATCGAAAAAACCGAAACATTATTAAAACGATAACGATAAGCATATGTACAAATCGATAATCGATAAGTAATTATCGATAAGGGTCAAAATTGAATCGATAAATCGAATGCACATCCCTAGATGAGAAGAACAATGTACACAAGCCTGCTAAAGATACGGATTTCAATTTCCAGATATTTCATCAAAATTTTTGGGACAAATTAGAAGCTGAAGACCAGCACTGCAGAAAACATGCCTGTCAGCTAAACACATTGCATATGAGTACAATGGTAAACAGCAATAGAAAACAAAACTTATACCTGAGCCTCTCCACTGGAATTAGATAGCGAAAGGGATGAGGTAGATCCCGAGTTCCCACTTGTCCCTGGGCTTGATTTATGAGGGTCATGACATATCCGTAGAGGACAGCCAGAAGATGCAGCCCCTGGGTTTGCAGAGGCATCAGAATTCTGCAGCTTTTGATTGCCATCTTGAGAATCATCATAGATGTTATTCAAATCGATATTATTCAGCGTCACCTTAGCTGAGGCATTTGCATTGATAGGTGAGCTCTCTTTTCTGCAACAAAGAGAATCAGGCTGCGAGGCACAAGGATTTTGTGAAATCCCATATTCAACATCACTCCTGCCCATTCTCTTCTCTGTCACTTCAGATGCAGGTATCAAACAATTCCCAGTAGGCCTAAGAGAATCCTGCAAATCAATCCAATCAGAAGCTGAAGGGAAAAGGGTTCAATACCAATGTTTGGATATAGTGCAGACCTCTTTTGGGGCCCCCATAGATGTCCCTACATTCCGCTGCTCTGGAGGTGCAGACAACAAGCCCGATGTATTCCTCTCATTAGTTGCACCAGCCAAACTAGCTAGGTTTCTCATCAGATGGGACAGTAGATCCTGGTCTTTAGTTTGATCTGAGCTATTGGCTGCATTTCATAATGAAAAGAAGCCAGAAAATAACTCCTCCAATTCACATACACCAAAATCTCTAAATAAGTACCTATTTATGTGCCTATATGTTATCATGATTCTTGTGGAACACAAAAGCTTGTTAGAGACAAACTGACTCGGTACTAAGTACTCCCTGAGCTAATTAGGACTCTCAACTGCACAAACTAAGGTCAATATTACAAGAGACATTATCAGTACATAATCAAGTGAAGATTCCATCAAAATCAATATGTTAAATTTACCCTCTAACACACTGTCAACATGGATATGTTTATATACTCTCAAGAGAACTGGATTTAGTTTAATTTACATAGTAATGAGTTCTCAAAGAAAACAACATCAAAATCTTGCAATCGCAGTCATCAAAAGGTGAGTATTCAATACTTAGGTGGTTTCATTAGATACGCACACCTCCAAAAAATCTTAGCCCATATGTCAATGAACAGCCTCGTTGGGAAGGTCAACGTCACTGTTTTTCTAAATTGGAGATATATTATGCAGAAATTAATAATATATTTAGCATACCAAAAACGAATATTGAGTTTAAAGGGATTGACGAAGATAACAAAACTCTTGATGAAGTATCATAAGTGCTGTTTATTTCTTTGGTTATTTATCTCTGCATTCAGCATTTCTCCATAATAGCTCGTGATCTGAAAAAATTTTCACAAGATGCGACACTTTTCCATGAGGAAAGTGATCAAACAATTCCCTTGTTCTCAGTTCTAAGCCTAATAAAGGTTAACTTGGATCAAGTCTCAGCACAAAATCATCTTTTCCTTTTCTTTCTTCTAGGAAGGAAGGTCTCAGCCATGATTAAAGTTTCCAAAGTAGGTCGAAAATTTTAAACTATAACCACTCATATAACGATCCCATTCCACAAAACAGAAGCTACTTAAAATCTCTACCAATATCATAGAGGTCTGAATACCTTGTGAGGAGAAATGAGAGAGAAGAGACACATTGATGACTTGATGATTTAATGAATACAAGACATCTAAACTTATTATGATATTGTCCAATGTCGAGCAATATCCAACTTAAGAAATTAACCCTAATTCCCTAACTCTAACATGCTACCACTAACACTTAACATTTTAACAATGCTCAACAAAATTTATGCATTTCCAAACACCCCACAAAAATAACTGAATCAGAAACCATTGAGAAATTGAGAATGAATTAACCGTGCCTGCAATACAATTGTGTCTCTCTCTCAAAGTAAATTCCAAGTCTCCAGAATCTTGGTACTTCAAAAGACAATTATTTGAAAAGCCTAATTTCCAATTAAGAAGCATCAAGCAAGAGTCCTCTGAAGATAATCCAATTAGAACTATGGAAAGATGGATCAAAGCAGCATAAATTTTAGTACTACTTTTCTTCAGCAGCTACATAACCACTTCATCAAAGCATGACAAAAGAAGATATGTAATTGAGTCACATAACCATTTCTACTGTAAGGGGCATCCTGAACCCCAGCCTAAGCGGGAAGGAGTAGAACACACAGTACCCGGCGCGGTCGGTGTGCACCTTATCTTCGGGCTGGGCCAATACGATGTCAGCGTGAGAGGGGATAAGCCCCTGCGCGCGCAGCTGGGCCATGCTCACCTCCCCCATCAGTGGGGCCTCATTGACGGGCTCAGCACCGCCATCTGCGGTGAAATCCACCGCCAAGCTCCCCGCCCCTGGAAGTATATCATCCACTGAGGGCATCCTCTCAATATCGCTCCGGTCAGCTGGCGGGAGCACGGGGGACAACCTCTCAATCACCGGAGATTCTGCGGGCAGCACCACCGGAAGACCGTCGCGAGGAGGAAGGCCAGCCATTAACTTGGGTCACGTGGAAAATTAGATGAAGAACGGAGAATATAACTAAGAACGGGCAACGATTATGCCATAGAAAAAGCAAGATTATTTGAGAATTTGCTAGAGAGAAAAAAAATCAGTAGATCAAAGAACAAAGAATGTCTGACACACCAGGCCCTCTTATAAGAAAAATCGAATCAAAACATCGGGAAACTGACAGGCGCCATTTAATGCGAATCCTAACCGTCAGAAACGGTTCAATTCTCATCGAAACCGTCGCTTCCACGATCGAAATCAGAGTGTGCGCCGGAACACAAGCCGTCGCTGCAAGCACCCCTAGTACGGCAACACATCAATCAGACCCTGCATCCTGAAGCCTGCGTAGAGCGAGAGCGCGTTCGGACCCACGCCCGATGAAGAGGCGTCCTGAGAGGTCGCCGTATCCTCAGTTGAAAGGAGACGCCGCAACTATCATATCCGCTCATCCCGGTCCATCTCGACGTGACCGCGATAAGCGGAGGGACTATCTGTATAAGTTATATTCGACCTTATAATACTCGGAATATATTAATCGCTCCCCTCGGCCCAAATGCGTATAACGGGCGTCGAGGCCGTCTCCAATTGGGCGCAGACGTCGTAAGCAGCGAGGTCGTCCTCGACCACAGGTTGTTGTCCGTAGCCGCCTACAATTCTTTCGTCAGAGACGACGCCTTGCGGGTACACCCGCAACAGTTTCACGACACGTATTCAATCTCCAAAGAAAGTTAACTATCATAATAAAAGACCTATAAATACCGAAGCAATCAGGGAAAAAGGGGTTCCACTCTCTCCCCATGGGGGCTATAAGAAATACAGAGTACAACACAGAGTGAGAATCACATCAATAATACAAGGCAACAGTAGATCCATGAAAATATGATTGTAAGGATCTGAACCTCTTCATGGAGAGGCAAATTAACCCATCATCATGAATAAAGATCACTAAATATCCCCTGTTACTTCTACGTATGTCCCCATTACCTTTTGCCTTTATTGAATTTCAAATGTGTTACGACCTGCTATGATTGGCCCTTTATTTTCAATAATTGTTTCGAGTTCATAAATGTTCATAAACAATAACGGTCGAACACAGGATATCCCCACCCTCAAATTTGACTAATGATGGTTTATATACATTAATTAATACGACTTGCAGTTGAAGATTTCAAAAGAAAATCAAAGATCTATATGAACTTCTTCCAAGTTCAAGGAATTAATAGGCAAGATAGCTTCAACTCATCAGATCCTTCTGTTGGATATCCCTAAAGTTCGTATGTTGAAGTAAAACTTACCGGTCTCTCAGCAGCTACTCATTCGAAGATCACCCAAAAAACCAATAGAACTAGTGGACTTTCACATGATTTCTGCTACTTCTACGGCTGTATTTAATCTTTATGGAAATTCTGGAGTCAACCGATTGTTGCAGTTTACATAAATTATTCCAACTAATGTACTTTATATACATTAATTAATACGACTTGCAGTTGAAGATTTCAAAAGAAAATCAAAGATCTATATGAACTTCTTCCAAGTTCAAGAAATTAATAGGCAAGATAGCTTCAACTCATCAGATCCTTCTGTTGCATATCCCTAAAGTTCGTTATGTTGAAGTAAAACTTACCGGTCTCTCAGCAGCTACTCTTTCCACCCAAAAAAACAATAGAACTAGTGGACTTTCACATGATTTCTGCTACTTCTACAGCTGTATTTAATCTTTATGGAAATTCTGGAGTCAACCGATCGTTGCAGTTTACATAAATTATTCCAACTAATGTACAAACCCGTACAGATTAAAAGTTAACTACTCTGGTTAGTTCTATAGATTACTTGAACAAAACAGCCGCGATGGATAGTACACAAGTAATGATGGCTAATGTTCCAGTAGAAGTATCAGTCGATAATTACCACCGAGATCTATTTTAATGTCCATCAATTATTAGTTGCTAATCCCTGACCCAATGCCCTATGTCATGTATAGCCGTTACGACAAATCGGAATACCCAAACTAGGTAATAAAAACCTCTCATGTTGTATCAACCATTCAAACTAAATACAGTATAGGAACACAACCCTCCTGTTCCCAAAAGCAATTCCCACTATCAGTTATATCTTACAACTCCCGGTCATAGAGACGAAATGCTGTTTATGGAATAGACATCATTGTATTCATCAAGTTGATTCTATGTCAGGCAAAGAATAACTATACATTCCTCTCTTTCCAAACTTCTTGATTTTAGAATAGCACTGTAACCAATTACCAAAATAGCGAAAAGTACTTACAAGCACACCTTACTATGTCATGAGAATGCTATTACCTAATTAACTGGCCGAACATCTTCTGTCATAAGACAAAGATATCATGCAGGAAAAGCATGGAATAGAGATAACAACTTACACTGTACGTTGGTCAGTATCCTCAGCAGACTAATTAATAAGTAGTTAATACCCCCCTCATCATTCATGGAGGCTCCATTAGCTACATTTTCTGGATGTGTTTTTCTTCTTCGCCTGTTATGACCAGCTAACCGCCTACGACAGCTCCGCTTCCCCTCATCAAACTCTTGTAGAACATGAAACCTGCCAAAAGTAATCATAACACCAAACCATGATCATTTTCCATGACTACATGTTCCAAGAGTATTAAAATGTAGATGTATTGAAGATATAATTAATCAAATAAAAGTGTTCCCTCTCAAACACCTCAACCTTTTAGATGAGGTAACCACACAATTCCACGAGCCATATTAGGGCATGCTACATCAAAACAGAGACAGTGACTAAGAAAAACCAGGTATAAGTTATGGACAATGTTATCTATTTAATCTTATAATCTTACGTATAAGAAAACCAATGTATCAGGTTTCCAGACCTTCTATTTTTATAATATTTTAAATGGTACATAAGACTAGAGATCAGAGTACAACCAGGTGCACTAAACTCCCGCTATGGGCGGCTCCCAGGATGGGTTGGACCACACTGGATCTATTGTACACAACTTTATCTTACATTTCTGCACTAGCATGTTTCCACAGCTTGAACCCATGACCACCTAGTCACACGGCAATAACTCTTACCGTTGCACCAAGGCTCCCTTGGTTCATAAAACTCAAAACTAGAGATAATAGAAACCAATGTATCTGGTTTTGACTTTTTACAGAATCTGATTTTATCATATTTAAATGGTTCACAAAACTAGAGTAATAATTTTATTTTTTAAATATACAGGAATATGCAAATGTTCTACTAGAAAGCTTACCTACTGCACTGCTGACAAAATCGCTGCATAACATTGCCCACCAAAGATTTAGCAGCTTTAGAATGCACATCACACACTTTATGTCGCCGATGGTAGTCTTTAGCATTGCTCAAATCAGCTCGACAATCCTGCACTTGACAACAAACTGCACGATTTGACGAAACCCCAACAATTTTTGTCTTCTTACCACTCTTCCCTTCCAATTTTTCCTCATCCCCTTCCATCACAGGATACAATTGTCCACCTAGCTTCAAATTAAGTGATCCAGCTTCTTCCTCATTATCCAGTTCATCATCTTCAATGACGATCGCCCGCCTCCTTTTCTCCAATTCTTTCCTCCCTTTATCATTACTTCCTAATGTCAGTAATTCATCTGAACCAGATGAAAAACAATTGGAGATTCTACTAGCTTCTGGGTGAATCTCTGATCCTATAGGAAACATTAACTGTTTGCTCTTACAACAATCTGATGGCAGTGAATTATTATTCCGCCGCGCCGCTGTAAATAAATCACCATCCCATATCCACTCATTCGAACCCCACTCATTACTCTTTTTTCCACTAACTGGACCATGATAATTGTGAGCATCCATTGACAAAATTAATCTGATAAACAACCTAAGACAAAACTCCTCTCTGAAATGATGAAAATTAAACTATATTTTAGCTTTAATAGCAGCAAATAAATTACAAAAACAGCCGAAAAATTAACTAACTGGATGCCAAAAACACTCTTTTAAGAACTAAACTATTCAGAAAACAGCCTTACGCGAAATTCCTCTGAGAAATAATGAAAATTAAGCTATGTTTTAGCTGAAACTAGCAGAAAATAAATTATCTTGTTTTTTAAAAAGCCCAAAAAATAACTAACTGCACGCCAAAAACACTCTTTTAAGAACTAAACTATTTAGAAAACAACCTTATACGAAATTTCTTTCAGAAATAGTGAAAATAAGATATGGTTTCAGCTTAAATTAGCAGCAATTAAATGACAAAAAAAAACGCAAAAAATAACTAACCGCTCATACCAAAAACTGTTTTAGTTCAACTGCATTTCTCCCAATCAGAAACCATTAATTCTATATAAAAACCAAAAAAAAAAAAAAGAGCTGGAAATAGACAGGACTGATAACTGTAAATAGAGAGAAATGATCGGAAAACGTGTAAATCACCGGAAAAAAGATCGCCGGCAATATAGAGAGGAATATTTAGTAGAGTAAATAATTAAACAGAAAAAGAGGAAAGAGAAATAAGAGATGGCATTTTCCTTGCGTTTAAAATGGAGATTGTATACTCTGTATTTGTGTAGTGTGACTAATTTTTACTGGACTGTAAATAAAGCGTGTGAATAGTAACAAATAATTGAACTAGTCATCTACTGTAAATTAAGCATGTGTTTTTTGAGTTGAAATGGAAAAAGAGTGTTTAAAAGTAATTTAAGTATTTCAAAGTAAAAACTACTATTTCACGTGCGGAGATGGTTGTAACTTGTAACTTACTGGTCGTTTCCGGACTAAATTATTCTGGAATATTAATTCCAAAACTAATTTATATTAAATTTATATCGTTTTTGATTGGTGGTATAAATTTATAGGATACTATATAAATCTAATCTCACATCTTATTCCACCTCATATCTCATACCAAACGAGTAATGACTATTGTATTGTAACGTATTATTATTTTAACTATAATATTTATTTTGATTGTTATTTAAATTTTATTGTATCGCATTGATAAAGTTGTTGTTACGTAACGACGAAAAGTATTACTTATGTAACAACCGTTTTAATATGATTGCATCGTTACATTTTTTCTTCCTTATATTAATAATCTTATTTTATCATTTATTATATTATTTTAAATAATAATTTTATTTTGCACCTTACTCTCTTTTTTAAAATATAATATTATAAGTTTATTTTTTATATTGTTAGTGTATGACATTACGAAACAACAAAAAATAATATAATACATCAAAAATGATACAGTAAACATATCCTAATATTTTATTTGAAGTTCAATTGCAGTAAGAAAGTTTAATATTTACAAATTACAATGTTGATGTGTAAACAAAGAAATTATCTCAGCTAAGGATTTAAATCATATATATTGATAGAAAATTTTATTTTTACATTATCAATACATGCATTAAATATTTTGTAGTAAAACTTTTTGTACATCATCTAAAACCAGAAATTCTGACTAAAACAATTCATAATTTATTTTTATAGGGAACGATTTCCTCTTTAATGAATCACATGTTGTAAATATCCAAGTTAACCGAAACCTCAATAAATACAGAGCATAGTGAGAAACCAAAAAAACAAAAAACAAAAAAGTAAAGTTCTTATCGTCCTTTGCTGTCTCCCCGATGTGTTTGGACTTGTAACAAATTTTATACTTAACTTATTTAAAAGTGTTTGTTGGGAACACCTTTCTCAAAAAAGTTTCGGGAATGCAACAAATTTTCTAACAAACAATTATAACAAATTTAATCCAATAAAAAATATATGGCACTCATATGTTTGCGAGAGAATTAGCCTTACGAAATTTTTCATTAAAAACGTGAAAAAAGTAAGACTCTACAAATGAAAGCGGATGCAGTTAACTAACCTTTCATTGAATTGTTAATTCGATCGTGTGACCTATAGATCACATATTAAAACTATAAAAATAATAAATAATACTTATATTAAAGTAAGCGATCTAATAAGATTTGTGTACGAGAAGAGCTTGAGGACAACCTAATAATATCTTTATTAATTTTTCTACTAAAAGTGATGTCATTTTCATTGTATTAACTTCGCCATTATTACTTTATTCACGTATGTCCAATCCACGATGCTAGTGCTCTTTCCTATAATTGTTGTACTATAGCATCCTAAGAAAGTGTAGAATTTTCACATGATAAAAGTAAATGTTGTTTCATTTGGTAGATAGTAATTGATTGACGATAAACTACATGTCATCAGATGAAGGTATTTAATTTTTCCTTGAGCATATAGGCAACCAGCAATTTGCTTTCCACTTTTAAATATCTAACCCTCTTCGCTATGTCGAGTGACGGAAAGTATGGAGCAACCATTAAATTGTACATGTACCATATATTAGTTATGGGTTGGAGTTGTAAAATAAACCACTAATACTTGCATCATATAGACTATTTACATTATACGCTCCTTTGAGATGTAGCCCTTCTTCGGGCCATTATTTTTGTTGGGCTAAACTAGCCCAAAGATACCATATATTCTTAATATAGTATGATATTATCTGTTTTGGATCAGGCATGCAAGGTTTTCTCCAAAAGAACTCACACTATTAAGATATTCATACACATTATATGTAGGCTCCCAATTTTTTTTCACTACCAATGTGGAACTTCATTCACACACCTAATAATTTCACTATCGAACTAAGTTCCAAGTGGCTCATTGCGACGATCCACATGTCTATCTCCTCCTCAAACTATTTCAAGATTCACTATGTGTCACCCCATATTGTTAGAGTATTTGCGACAAATGAACCTCTTGTCACAACCCAAATTTCATACCCGGTCGTGATGCCGCCTCTCGTAAAGACAAGGCCAGTCAACAACCCCAAATTCTCTTTTATCAGCTATTAAACATAAAGGAATAGAAATATTACTTATTAACATTTAACTATTAATTTCATCCCAATTCAACCCGATCGGGGTGTCACAAGTCACGAGCATCTAATGGGTAAAGGTGCTACTACTGATCAACAATGTATAGATAGTTACAAAATAAAAACTGGAATACAAAGATGAAGTACGGTACCGCGAACGCTAGCGGTCACCTGGCTCAACTACCACCATAAGGTCTTCTGCCCTGGTAATAACTCGCTAAGGGTGAACAATACATGCAACTGCACGCAAGGTGCAGGGAGTAAAGTGAGTACTTCCTACTCATTGGTAATAAAAGAGAATAATAACTGAGCGATAAGAAAACACGTATGGCACACCAAAATGCTATACAAGATAGTACAATCCCTTTTTGGAAAGCCGAAATACTGTGAAAATTCTTTAGAAAATCTCAAGATCAGTCAAAAACATTATTTTTTGAAAAATCTATTTTACAAATATCCCTTTTCCTTTTTCAATAGCCAGCATATGAAGGCTAGATCAGATAGAGCAAGTCGGACCCTTGGGCACAGCACTCCTCAACATGTAACACCAGGGTATCTGGTCAACAATGCAAGTAACAGTATGTATGCCAATGTGAGTGTTAATGTCATGCCACATAGTACAAACAGGAGTGAATGCAATGTAATGCATATGACCGTTGTGGCGTGCAGCCCGATCTATTTGGGTACCCGCGCTCACTATGGGGGTTCAGACTCCGGAGGGGCTTCTACAGCCCAAACGCAAAAATACTACGGCGTGCAGTCCGATCCATGCAATATGCTACTATGATGTGCAGTCCGATCCGTGCATGTATATGCATATGCACACTCACTCGAGGCCCGAAAACCTCCTCACATTGCTCGTCATGCTCTCACATATGGCCCTCGGCCCCAATCAGTCCAAAAAATAATCAGAAAGCCCCTAGGGCATCAGTAAAATAATGATACTCAGCTCAAATGATAGTTCAAATATTAGTTAAAACTCCAGGTTTGAGTAAAATATAGTTGAGTTCAAAAGCAGTGTAAATCACACGGACTGAGTTTAAATAGTATTTCAAAGTCCGGGGTTTCAAACCCTCAGGATATCATTCCCAAGTATTACTCACCTCGAACCGGTGAAAACTCAAGCCTGCGATATCTTTTCTCCTCAAACCGGCTTCCACGTGCGTCGAGACTAGCCAAAATTAGTACAAATATATCATAATAGGCTAATGGAATAACACACATTCGAAAACAATTGAAATATAACAAAAATCTCGAAACTAGCAAAACCTGAGCCCCGAGGAAAATTATGAAACTCATATTTTCGGAATCCACATCTCACCACAGTTCGTACATATAAAACTTATCAAAATCGGAGTCCATTTGCCCCTTTAAATCATCAATTTACTATTTTCTTAGGCTTCAAGCAAAAACTCCATTTTTCACTTTGATTTCTCCAATTTTCAATGATTTAGATTGAAGATTCTTGGATAAAATCACGTAATTAGTCCATAAAACTTATCTCCAATCGAAAACTTGGTGAAAATCTCTTAATCCCTCGTCCACTAGCTTCAAAACTTGTCCAAAAATGGTGAAAATATGAAACCCTCGCGTCTGATATGACATATAATTGTTCTGCCCGTCCAAATAATTTCTTCACCGCATTCGCGACATGGCCCACGCGAACGCAATGGGCAAACTTTTAAAAATTCCAAATCCTTCTACACGAACGCGTTTTTCATCTTGCGTTCGCGATACACAAGCTCCAGGACTCACGCGGACGCGGCACAACCCTCGCGATCGTGTAAGAGAAAAATCACTGGCTCCCCAGACCTTCTTCGTGAATAAGTGCTTAACCTCGCGAACGCGTGGCGCTGCTTCCTTCCTCTACGCGTTCGCATCACAGCCTTCGCGAACGCGTAGGCCAAAAACCTGAGACCCTCATTTCCTTCTACGTGTTCGCGTTCATCACCCACGTGAACGCGATGGGTTAATTGCGTGCAATTTCATGAGAGCAAATCTAATATAGTTCATCATCAAAAATGGTCTGTTTGACCCCCAGAATCACCCCCGAGGCCCCCGGGACCTCAACAAAAATCACCAACCAATTCCAAACACGATACGAACTTGTTCCAATCATAAAGACACATCATTAAACACAAAAATCATCAAATCAAGACAGATTCAAGCCTAAGTTTCAACTATAACTTTCGAAACCAACATTCCATCAAAAACCCGACCAAACGATGTCCAAATGATCTGAAAATTTGCAGACATATCTAAAATCACCTAATGAAGCTACTGCAACTATCGGAATTCCATTCCGACTCCCGGATCAAAAGCTCACTTATCAACCGGATTTCGCCATAATTCTAACTTCGCCAATTCAAGCCTATCTCTACATTGGACCTCCAAATTAAATTTCGATCGCTCTCCCGAGTCATAAATTATCCCCCCAAGCTATCCGGATCACCAGAATTTGCATCCGAGCCTTCTAACCATATAGTCAACTTCCAGTTAACTTTTCTAAATCAAGCTTCCTTCTAAGAGCTATGTGCCTTATTTTCAACCAAAACCAATTCAATTACACCCGATAGACTCTAATACTGATATAGAAACATGAAGCAACACAATGAGGGGGAAACGGGACGGTAACTCACGTGATGACGAGTCAGGTCGTCACATCCCACAACTAGCTTCTTCTTGTGTGTACGTCTCCAAACTCGTAAGGTAAACAAATCAAGCCTCACACAATCATTCTGTTATATCTCCACACTCTTCCCACCGAACCTGAGCTTTGATATCAATTGTTAGATTAAATCAGTCTGCTTTGGTTTAGGCCCGCACGATTTTCTCCAAAAGACGACATTATGAAATTCATGCACCTTATTATATGTTACTAATATTTTCAACAACCAATACGAGACTTTGTTCGCACACCAATATTTATGTACATGGAGTACAATATATAGCATAACTAATTTATAGATAGTGGTGCTGCCAAAGCACGTTCATGTTGTCAAATTACGTATTTCATAGGGTATAATATGCATTTGTCATAGTGTTCTTCGACCCCACACGCAGGGGCGGACGCAGGGGGGCGCAAGGGTGTTCACCCGAACACCCTTCGCCGAAAAATTACATTGTTTATATAAGGAAAAATCTATTTTTTATCTCTATATATTAAGTTTTGAACACCCTTGACACAAAGCTAATGCTTGGCTCAGTGGTCAAGGGTGTTCAAAATTAGTAAAGGATCACGGGTTCGATTCCCATGACTTGCATTTCAAAATTTTTGAACACCCTTGCTATAAATCCTCCGTCCGCCACTGCCCACACGGAACAAATTGTTATGCTATTAACAACTTCCTTAATAGATAAGGTTATTCAACGTAATGCCCTAAAATGAGGCAAATTTGTTGTACTATATAGTAAGCATCATAATGTTGTGATTTACCTATCATAACAAATACTACTAATTATTTTTACGACGACTGATATACGTAGAAAAGCTTAGGATATGATGAATTAACTAATTAATACAATAACACTAATGAGTTACAGTCAAATTTTATTATAATAGTCTCATTCATTGTAATTTTTTTGGCTAATGTAGTGAACTATTTATTTAAAAGAACAACGTATATTATAACATAATATAAAAAATTAATTCCAAAGAAAATATTGACCGTTATAATAAAGTATGTTATAGAGGACGAAGCTTATAGAAATATATGACTGTATTAAATCTAATAGATTAATCTTAAAAGGTCACAAATTAGAGTAAGAATGCATGTTAGTGAACAATGATTAAATGATCAAGATTTATATAAAAGACAAGTTCTATGCATATATCAATTTACTAATACAAATATTGAGTACGACTAAATTCTTCTTCATGTTTAAGGAAACAAGTTAGTAGTAAGTTTTTCTAGGAAACAAAGATGGAGACATATGAATAAAGTTGGACGGGGACCTATAAAAGGACCTCTCATGCAAGGAATTCTATTTCATTTCTTCATCTTTAGACATTGCTTTAGTTATTTTACTACTTTTGCTACTAATATTTTTATCATAGTATTTTATTCTTGTATTTTTGACCTATTTTAAAAATATTTTTTTAAGTTAATGGTCTATCAAAAATAATTTTTCTACCTCAGACAAGGTAGAAGTAAAGTTTACGTACAATTTATCATCCATAAATTCCACTTGTGGGATCACACTATATTGTTGTTGTCGTTGTTATTGTTCTTCATCCTTATGGTAATGCATTGAACCCATGCTCTTCTTCTATCCTTTTTCTTATTATAGTCCGTTAGAATTTCACAAAGAAAAATTAAAATATAAAAAAAAATTAAATATATACCTGTGCAATTCAAATATATATATATATATATATATATATATATATATATATATATATATATATATATATATATATATATATATATATATATATATTACTTAATAATTAAACAATAATTTTTCAACGAAAATTATTAGATTATATTTGTAAAATATTTATTAAAAAAAGTGATGAGTTGAACACCTTGGTTTAGTCCTCTTTTTACACATTTTATCAAGTACAATTGGTTATTTTCAAACACGTGAATTAGTACCAATTGCCATCAATTATGATATAGTGGCAAGGACATAGACATTAGGACAAGGAAGTAAAGTTTGAGTTGGCCCTTTTACCTTTGTACTTGTGGTAAACTATAGTGCACAAGTAATTGGTTTGGTCAAACTTCTAAAATCAACTTATTTTATTTTGAAAGTATTTTTGGAGAGAATTAGTTTGTGTTTGACTAATTAATTTGAAAATACTTTTGAACAGTAATTATATATTTTTCTCAAAAGTACTTCTCATAAAAGTGCTTTCTGGAGATAAGCTTTTTTTTCTGCTTTTCAAAATTATTTTTACTTTTCCTCAAAAGCACTTTTTTCCTTTTCGCCAAAAATACTTTTGACCAAAAAATTACTTTTGGCCCAAATAAAAACTTGGCCTAACAGACTAGTACCAATTGCCATCAATTAAGCAAGTACTATATATCAAGTGGATGAGTGGAGAACAATAGTTTGTGCTCCCTCCTTTGTTGCCCTTTTGCTTACATCTACCCTTCGTTTATGTAATAGAAAAATATCATTCCTATTGAAATCAAGGTAAATATAAAGCACATCATACAAATTAGAACGGAGGAAATTCGTTTGGACAAATATTTTTCGTCATTTAAGTAGAGGATTAATTAAGAGCCTGTTTGGACTAAGAATTTTTTTTTTTTTTTGAAATTCTTCTATTTTTTTCAAAATTAGTGTTTGGCCGTAAAATTTTGAATTTTCACTTAAAGATGAATTTTAAAAAATTTCAAAGATTTGAAAAACTCCAAAAAGCGGTTTTCAAAATTTTCACTCACAGCGCTTACAAAATTTAAAAAAAGTAACCCAAAATTAAATTCATGTCCAAACACAACTCTAATTTTTAAATATTATTTTCACTTGAAAAAAAATCACTATTTTGTGGAATTTTTCAATTCTTATGTCCAAACGTCCACTAATACATAAGGCGGTTGCTAGCTTCCAAATTAGCCGGTGTAACCACCTAATGTGACTTTGATTTTCTCGTACAGTTAAACTTCTCTATAACAATCATGCTCTATAATAATTAAGTTATTTTGGAACTAATTTTTTATTTTATGTTATAAGATATATTATTTATAATAGCATTTCACTAGACCATTCAAAACTATGAAAACAAACGAGACTGTTATTTATATATAAAGGAAGAAGATAAAAAAAGAGTGGTGTATAAAAAAAAGGGAAATTTAAAGCAGGTCATGTGAGTGGCATCGACAAACGTAGCTCTTGTTTAGGAAGCGAACATATGGATGGGACCATTTTCATTTATTGCTACCCTTGTTATCTCTCGTACATTGTACGTATATAAAGCATATACACGAACCACCTAACTTAGAGTTTAATTTTGTTTACTTTTTATTTTATTTTATAATTTTTACAAAATCATAGTATATTCAGCTGACATTGAGTAAGGTGTTTAAAATAAGTGATCGAATAACCTCGACAAGTGACTATTGGAATTCAGTAGATATATGTTTATATTTTTTAGTATGTTATATACCACATGAAATTACATAGTTTGAAAGGGTTAATGTAACGATCCGACTAGTCATTTCGCTTTTAGAATTTCGTACCCCGAAATAAGTTTTTTCACGCTTGCTTTAACTAATTTACGACCCGTGGAGATGATTGGTTCGTGATTTGGAAGAGTTTGGGTTGAAATGGGCACACTTGATTCCCTAAGTGTCACGACCCCAAATCCGGTCGTGATGGCGCCCAGCACACTGCTAGGCCAGCCTGACCAATTAACAACAATCACGGAGCCATAAGCTCACTTTATCCAATTTAAGCATACGGAAATAATTCAACGGTGATAGATACATATTAAAAACAGGGAACCAAGTCCCAACACGTGCCAACTCCCATAGACCGAAGGGTCAAGAGTCATGAGCCTCTACGGAATATACAAGTGTAAATAGAGAATATAACTGTGCACAAGTGTGGGAGGATCAGAACAAAATATAGACAAACCGGAGAATCAGGTCCTGCGAACGCTGGCAGCTACCTCGACTGTCCAAAAGCACTCCCGAGCCGCAATGGAATCAGCTCTGCTGTAATGTACCTGGATCTGCACACAAGGTGCAGGGAGTCGGGTGTGAGTACTTCCAACTCAACGGTAATAAAAGTAAATAATGCTGAATGGAAGAAAACCACGCAAGGCACTATCTCTTGCTACACAATACAGAACTATCATAAAACTTCAAAACACTATCATTTTATTCCTTTTCAGCATATGTGAGTAGATTATTTAGAAATCTCAATTTTTAGCTACTTTCTTTCATTATAACATACCAATACTTGGGAGAATCTCAAGCAGTGCAAGTCAGCACTCAAATCAGCCTCTCGGGCTCAGCACTCCTTAACAATTTATACCAGGAGATCTGGTCAATAAAGCAACAAATGCACATGTGCCAGTAAAGTATGAGTGCTAAAATGTTATGCCACGTAGTACACGTAAACCAATATATGTATGCCATGCAATGCATATGACCGCTACGGCGTGTAGCCCGATCCTTTTGGGTACCCGTGCTCACTGGGGGTGTCCAGACTTCGGAGGAGCTTCTATAGCCCAAGCACAATATTAATATCACACCTGCTGCGGCGCGCAGCCCGATCCATATACCACTGCGGCGTGCAGTACGATCCATGCATGTGTATGCATATGCTCATATGAATGTCATGCCCTAACATATGGCCCTCGGCCCCAATCAGTTTAACAGATAATCAAGAAAGCCCTACGGGCAACAATATCACATTAGCTCACAGCTAAAATATTATTAAGACCTTGTTCAAGTTTTTCATAACCTTATAAGAATGCTGAATAGCAAAAATCCCATTTTTAAACCTTAAACTAGAATAAAATATGCACAGTGAAATCAAAACAATGATACTAATCCCTGAAGGATTCAAATAATCGGCACGAAGCCCAAACATGATAATTAGTCCTATTCACTTCAACAATTAGGTGTTATTATTTATTACGCGGACGGACCAAGTCACGATCCCCAATGGTGCTCTACCCCACGCCCGTTATCCGGCGTGCAAGTCACCTCAACACAGCACTAAGATGTGCAAGTCCGGGGTTTACTAACCCTCAGGACATCATTTACAAGAATTACCCACCTCGAACCGACGAAAACTCATGCCCGCGACGCCTTAGCTCCTCAAACCGGCATCCACGCACGTCCAAACTAGCCAAAATCAGTACAAATATATCAAAATAGGCTAATGGAACATAACCCAATCGAAAGAACTCGAAAAATATCAAAAATCACGAAATTTGCAAAACCCGAGCCCCGGGCCCACATCTCGAAAAATTTTGAAACTCATATTTCCAGAACCCTCGTCTCGCCACGAGTCCATACATATAAAATTTACCAAAATCGGAGTTCGATTGGCCTTTCAAAACCCAAATTTTCGTTTTCAATATCTAGGCCACAATCTTTCACAATTTCTACCCAAATTCATGAAGATTGATGTTAATTCTACCATAAAATGATGTTTTTGAGTCAAGAAACTTACCTCCGATGAATACCCGATGATTTCCCAGCGTTTTCCCGTGATTTCTTCTCTCTAGGGCTCAAATGTGTGTTTTGGGTTAATGAACCCGTAACTCTCTGTTTCTGGATTAAATTCACTGCCAGAACTGACTCTTCTACGCGATCGCGACTTGCTCCACGCGATCGCGATGTTCAAAATCTCGGCCTCACGCGATCGCGACTTCCTTCACGCGATCGCGATGCACAATCACCCGGCTTCACGCGACCGCGTCCTTCATTCATGCGATCGCGTAACACATTTTCCCCTGGACCCATTTTTCTTCTACGCGATCGCGTAGATTGGCCTGCGATCGCGATGTGCCCCCGTTTGATTCTACGCGATCGCGACTGGTTTCCCTGCGATCGCGATGCCTTAGCCTCCAGCTCTACGCGATCGCATCCCCCTCCCCGCGATCGCGGAGAGCAAACGCCTGCTGTGTTTATGACAGCAACCAGTTTTTTTCTCTTTTCTTCCAAAAATGGTCCGTTTGGACCCCCGGATTCATCCCGAGACCCCCGGGACCCCAATGAAAACCACCAACATACTCCAAAACATGATACAAACTTGTTCCAATCATAAAAACACCATACTAAACATCAAAATCTCCATTTACTCACGGATTCAAGCCTAAGTTTCCTCAAAACTCTCAAAACTAACATTCAATCCAAAACCCGATCAAACGATGTCCGAATGACCTGAAAATTTGCAGACATATCCAAAATCACATAACGAAGCTACAAAAATTGTCGGAATTCCATTCCGACCACCGGATCAAAATCTTACCTACCGTCCGGTTTTCGCCAAAATTCAACCTTAGCCAATTCAAGCCTAAAACTACACCGGGCCTCCAAATTCAATTCCGATTGCTCTCCTAAGTCATAAATGATCCCTCGAAACTAGTCGAATCATCCGAATCCGATTCCGAGCACTCTAACTCGATAGTCAACTCTAGGTTGACTTTCCATATTCAAACTTCCTTCAAACATGCTATTTGCTTCATTTTCAATTCAATTCACTCTTAACTCACCCGATAGGTTCTAACACTGATATAGAAGCATAAGATATGTTAATTCAAGGTAACGGGGTGGAGATTCCCGTAACGACGGGGCGGGTCGTTACATTCTCCCCAACTTAAACAAACGCTCGTCCTCGAGCGGACTCAGAGTTGTACTAGAAGCCACCCAATAGCCGAATGACCTTACCAAGCATATATCCGGGTGATCATACGTCACCCTATCTCACATAAGTCCGAAAACACCACATAGTCAAAATTTCACAGACCATCTGAACCATAAATCACATTGTACTTTCTGAAATCATATGCCAAATGCTAATCGCATGCCTATACTCAAGATACACACGATCCAACTGTAATAGTCCATACTCGCCACCCCGGTGAGATCATATGATGTATCAAACAACCCAATCACTCGGAACAATAATCCCTAATCACAACAATTTCCCACGATAACCAAATACCAACCGAAAAACCTTTTTCATTAGATAGAGTCTTATTCCAACACCTTCATATCCTGCCAACGGCAACCGCACACGCGATATATCGAACCCATCTCTCAGGTCAACCATTCATGAATCCATTTCCCTTTTAATTGATACTACAACAAAATTCGGAGCCAAATCTCGGTATTGCCTTTCTAACTAGCTCAAATCACATATACTCACACTCATTATTGGCTTCGACGATCATTTCAATTATAACACACCGCACTGGTGATATGACACCTCAGCACCGGCCTAAGCCACGATGAGCACAACATGAGCTCCAATAGAAACATCTAAACATACTCAAATTATGACAACTGACTCCAACAACAGGGCTGTAATTCAATTCCTTTGTACCATCATAATATATAACCGAGATCCCATCTCACATCATAGGAATGGAGTGCACGACTCATTCTTGAAAGGTCATCAACATCATGTGGCCTTGCCACGATTCGTGATTCTATCCAAACACTATTACTCATGAAGCACCTCAAGCTACCAAGCTCAAAACGGTTAGCCACGCACAGATCTAGGTCTTGAACCCACGCAATCAACCTCACTCACGGTGAAACAATTAACGTATGCTATCAAATCCTGAAAAGACACAACCGATGTGCCATTCGCCAAGCGATACTCAAAACGGTCTTTTCCTCAGAAGTTAGGAACTATTGTATACAAGGTAAGATATAACTAACTATATTTTCACAATATTCTGTTGCGGCGTGCAACCCGCTCCAATGACATACCCGTGGCGGTGTGCCACCTGATCCTCGCATAAATCTCGCAAAAAGTAAATGCATATCGAGTCGAATTTTTCACATTACAGCAAACATATATATATATATATAGCCTCAAGCTCGGCCACATGAAACGCATCTGACAACGTTTCTCAATACTGGAACTGAATCAATGGTAGATACCTCTACACTAACATCCGCCCCTAAGGTTCAATTGACAAAGCAATGCCTACCAGTCGTCCGCTGGTCCTGGGTACAACTACTCTGTTGGAGCATACTCTGCTACGTAATTTGTCCATTTTCCGATATAGCCCATATCACATTAGTCTGGACAAACTGGCCCAATGACGACCAATAAGCAATCAAGTATCATAATCCAAGTTCGTCATATCAAGTTGAGAGAGAAAGCCACTAGAGCTTCTGATTTTCGATAATCACAAAACGGTGCCGATACACGCGATATACAACCACTGCATAGGCGGATTACGAGAACTTCTAGTCTCCAACACATATATAACACATGAATCGCTATACCTGGTTCCACACTCCACCGTACGAATACATAACGCACATCAAGCATCTATTCATACCACGAAAGCAATTCAGAAATTTCCTTATGCCATTTACAACTCAATCATCAATGTCAATCTAACAAGAGGATACCACCACACCACTAAAGATTATCAGTTTACATTACCTTGTCCCTTTGCACCATATACCCTGCCAAATTACTAGAATAGCAGTACCATTTTCTTAAATCACCAGCAACTGTCCGCGCTGCTCAATAATTTTTTTGACTTCCCATATATTATGAATTGATCTCAAAACCTAGAATATACCATTATCAACTTTCCATAACACATCGTGTATATCATATCACACTAAGACAACATGGAAATTCATATCCCTTTCCTCCGCCTCAACATCGGCGCACTCCACTAGTCAAGGACTTTCGTGATCCCTTATAGAAGAAAAATGCATTACCCATTCCACGCTTCGCATACCGACAGGAATATACTCATTTTCAAACCATGATAATACACATCACAAACTATTTCTTCCCATTCGTTGCATAAGTTTAACCGCCAGGACTGAGTCCTTATACCTATATCAAGTTACACAACTGCCAGCACTCAAGAGCTTTGCTGCAATGTCTGCAAGACTCATTACTTCAACCACATACCAGGAATCAATCGTATTCCTTTTTATACCATTCTGGTTATTAACAAGTTGTTCCATTTACCCAGTTTCCTTTCTGATTCATCTCTAATTTCATATCAGTCTTTACTGTAGTACGACAATGCCTCAACCCTTTTTACCACACAAGACTCGTACGCAAGACCACACGGTCTAAGACCCATAGGCCATTGAATACTCTCTCAATGTTTCCCCAAAGTACCACATTCTACCACACTTTATTTTGATGAACTTCCCGCGATTTTTTTTTTTTAAATTGTTATCATTACTTCCTAACGCGGATACGTAGAATCCCATCATTCACATGATATAACACAAGCTTTGATCTTTTCTAACGAAACTGCCATCTTTAGCCACATACACAATCTTAAGGCACCTGACTGTTACAAGCAAAATCTTGAACACCGCAAAACCATTCTCGGGCGTCATTCACCCTTATTCAGCTGTAATTCAACCGTCTTATTAAACAGAACCACTCGTGCTTTGTTAGAACTCTGACATCGCAGAACATGATTACATACAGATTCAAATAGCTATCTTTCCTTTCTATACACCGAGCATTCTCTTTCAACAACAGTTCAAAACATCCTAGTATTTCTTCAGATCTACGAAGCACCATAACCTTTACCAGAATTTCCCAACATACTTAGAGACAGAATTAACAAAGCACACGATAGTGCAATCAGTTAATCAATAGCAACCTCCCCAACTTAGCTCGAAGCCCTTCATCAAAGCACTTTTTTTTAACCACTCATATCATTATTACTCAAGTGATGCCGAAATGTTAATATGAGATTAAACTCAAGTCATTTACAAGCTTCGGCGGAGATTTGAATCATCAGATACCTTAGCTCTTCTGCAATTCTGGCAGATATACACGCACCACCAATAAGCCCACTCTCTTTAGGTGACAAAAATCTTTCTAAGTCCCAAATTTTCCAAAAATTTCGGCAGAGTTTTCTTTGTAAATTGGCCTATCCACCTGCCAGAGAATCACCAAACCATTCTAACAATACATCCACAACTCAACAAGATATCACAATGTATTTCAACAACATTAAATCTCAATACTATACGAATCATATTATCATAATTTATACTTGAACTTGCGCTGTACCTGCTCGAATCATAACACATATCAAAATCACTTTAGTCTTCCTGAGTTTAAACTCGTCCCATTATCAAACTGCCATTTGCATAATAAGGATCAGTACCGATCGTATGAACTTCATAATACGGACTCGCAAAATTAGCACCTCAATGCTCAAGTCACAAACAAGGTCCAGCCTCAAGTCCTCCCGACTAGCCCAACATGAACTCACAGAGATTATATCTCGCCCCTCGATCGGGGAATCACAAGCCATAAGTTAATTATATTACTGAGCGCTCGATGCGTACACAGACGTGCGGAAGGAATTTCAAAAATGTATCTCAAGCTTAATCAAGTACGCACGATAAGAATTCCAAGAAATGTGAAGTGTTTCCTAAAGGTTCGCAGCCTCCCGAGGATAAGTACAGGCGTCCCCGTACCGATCCACAAGACTCTACCAACCGGCTCAAGACTCACGAGGCCTAGTAAACATTGGTGGTTTACAACTGTCACGACCCCAAATCCGGTCGTGATGGCGCCCTGCATACTGCTAGGCCAGCCTGACCAATTAACAACAAACACGGAGCCATAAGCTCACTTTATCCAATTTATGCATAACGGAATAATTCAAAAGTGATAGATACATATTAAAAACAGGGAACCAAGTCCCAACACGTGCCAACTCCCATAGACCGAAGGGTCAAGAGTCATGAGCCTCTAAGGAATATACAAGTGTAAATAGAGAATATAACTGTGCACAAGTGTGGGAGGATCAGAACAAAATATAGACAAACTGGAGAATCAGGTCCTGCGAACGCTGGCAGCTACCTCGACTGTCCAAAAGCACTCCCGAGCCGCAATGGAATCAGCTCTGCTGTAATGTACCTGGATCTGCACACAAGGTGCAGGGAGTCGAGTGTGAGTACTTCCAACTCAGCGGTAATAAAAGTAAATAATGCTGAAGGGAAGAAAACCACGCAAGGCACTATCTCTTGCTACAAAATACAGAACTATCATTAAACTTCAAAACACTATCATTTTATTCCTTTTCAGGATATGTGAGTAGATTATTTAGAAATCTCAATTTTTAGCTACTTTCTTTCATGATAATATACCAATACCTGGGAGAATCTCAAGCAGTGCAAGTCAACACTCAAATCAGCCTCTCGGCCTCAACACTCCTTAACAATTTATACCAGGAGATCCGGTCAATAAAGCAACAAATGCACATGTGCCAGTAAAGTATGAGTGCTAAAATGTTATGCCACGTAGTACACGTAAACCAATGTATGTATGCCATGCAATGCATATGACCGCTACGGCGTGTAGCCCGATCCAATTTGGGTACCCGTGCTCACTGTGGGGGTTCAGACTCCGGAGGGGCTCCTATAGCCCAAGCACAATATTAATATCACACCTGCTGCGGCGCGCAGCCCGATCCATATACCACTGCGGCGTGCAGTCCGATCCATGCATGTGTATGCATATGCTCATATGAATGTTATGCCCTAACATATGGCCCTCGGCCCCAATCAGTTTAACAGATAATCAAGAAAGCCCTACGGGCAACAATATCACATTAGCTCACAGCTAAAATATTATTAAGACCTTGTTCAAGTTTTTCATAACCTTATAAGAATGCTCAATAGCAAAAATCCCATTTTTAAACCTTAAATTAGAATAAAATATGCACAGTGTTATCAAAACAATGATACTAATCCCTGAAGGATTCAAATAATCGGCACGAAGCCCAAACATGATAATTAGTCCTATTCACTTCAATAATTAGGTGTTATTATTTATTACGCGGGATGGACCAGGTCACGATCCCCAATGGTGCTCTACCCCACGCCCGTT
Organism: Nicotiana noctiflora; assembly: GCA_032618575.1. Lineage (NCBI taxonomy): Eukaryota > Viridiplantae > Streptophyta > Magnoliopsida > Solanales > Solanaceae > Nicotiana > Nicotiana noctiflora. The sequence goes on from JASVEL010006772.1 coordinate 54,951, forward strand.
ATCCGGCGTGCAAGTCACCTCAACACAGCACTAAGATGTGCAAGTCCGGGGTTTACTAACCCTCAGGACATCATTTACAAGAATTACCCACCTCGAACCGACGAAAACTCATGCCCGCGATGCCTTAGGTCCTCAAACCGGCATCCACGCACGTCCAAACTAGCCAAAATCAGTACAAATATATCAAAATAGGCTAATGGAACATAACCCAATCGAAAGAACTCGAAAAAATATCAAAAATCACGAAATTTGCAAAACCCGAGCCCCGGGCCCACATCTCGAAAAATTTCGAAACTCATATTTCCAGAACCCTCGTCTCGCCACGAGTCCATACATATAAAATTTACCAAAATCGGAGTTCGATTGGCCTTTCAAAACCCAAATTTTCGTTTTCAATATCTAGGCCACAATCTTTCACAATTTCTACCCAAATTCATGAAGATTGATGTTAATTCTACCATAAAATGATGTTTTTGAGTCAAGAAACTTACCTCCGATGAATACCCGATGATTTCCCAGCATTTTCCCGTGATTTCTTCTCTCTAGGGCTCAAATGTGTGTTTTGGGTTAATGAACCCGTAACTCTCTGTTTCTGGATTAAATTCACTGCCAGAACTGACTCTTCTACGCGATCGCGACTTGCTCCACGCGATCGCGATGTTCAAAATCTCGGCCTCACGCGATCGCGACTTCCTTCACGCGATCGCGATGCACAATCACCCGGCTTCACGCGATCGCGTCCTTCGTTCATGCGATCGCGTAACACATTTTCCCCTGGACCCATTTTTCTTCTACGCGATCGCGTAGATTGGCCTGCGATTGCGATGTGCCCCCGTTTGATTCTTCGCGATCGCGACTGGTTTCCCTGCGATCGCGATGCCCCTAGCCTCCAGCTCTACGCGATCGCATCCCCCTCCCCGCGATCGCGGAGAGCAAACGCTTGCTGCGTTTATGACAGCAACCAGTTTTTTTCTCTTTTCTTCCAAAAATGGTCCGTTTGGACCCCCGGATTCATCCCGAGACCCCCGGGACCCCAACGAAAACCACCAACATACTCCAAAACATGATACAAACTTGTTCCAATCATAAAAACACCATACTAAACATCAAAATCTCCATTTACTCACGGATTCAAGCCTAAGTTTCCTCAAAACTCTCAAAACTAACATTCAATCCAAAACCCGATCAAACGATGTCCGAATGACCTGAAAATTTGCAGACATATCCAAAATCACATAACGAAGCTACAAAAATTGTCGGAATTCCATTCCGACCACCGGATCAAAATCTTACCTACCGTCCGGTTTTCGCCAAAATTCAACCTTAGCCAATTCAAGCCTAAAACTACACCGGGCCTCCAAATTCAATTCCGATTGCTTTCCTAAGTCATAAATGATCCCTTGAAACTAGTCGAATCATCAGAATCCGATTCCGAGCACTCTAACTCGATAGTCAACTCTAGGTTGACTTTCCATATTCAAACTTCCTTCAAACATGCTATTTGCTTCATTTTCAATTCAATTCACTCTTAACTCACCCGATAGGTTCTAACACTGATATAGAAGCACAAGATAAGTTAATTCAAGGTAACGGGGTGGAGATTCCCGTAACGACGGGGCGGGTCGTTACACTAAGATTTTCTTCAAAGGCTAAGTTTGACTTTACTCAACATTTATAGTAAACGGACCGAACTCGTGTTTAGACGGTCCCGAAGGGTCCGTAGGAAAATATGGAAACTAGGCGTATGCCCGTAATCGAATTTCGAGGTCCCTATCCCGAGTAACGAATTTTTGTTAGAAATTGTTAAACTGAAATTTTAAGGATTTAATGAAATTAAATAATGCTTGATCATGCTGGTATCGGGCTCGTATGTTGGTTTCGGGGCCCAGTACAGGTCCAATATAACGTTTAATACTTGCCCATAAAATTTGGTGTCAATCCGAGTAGTTTAAGTACATTTCAACGTGCTAGAAGTAAATTGCACAACTTGAAGTTCATAAGTTTGATTCAATTGGTTTTTAGGGGAGATTCTTAGATTTAACGTTGTTTCGAGCGTTTCATGGATTCGAGCAAGTCTGTTTTATGATTTCAAACTTGTTTATATGCTCGGGCGGGGTCCGGGGGCCCAGAGTGTCAATCGGGCGAGGCTCGAGTGAAGTTGGAAAATTTGGGGAAGGAGCTGAAGCTCAAGTTTTCTGTCATAACCGCACCTGCGGTTGGTCAGTCGCAGATGCGAGACTGCAGAAGCGGTCGTCGTCTCGCAGATGCGTCCAAGCCCCAAGCCGTTAAAGCGTTTGTCCCTCGTGAAAGTGGCCCAGCGGACCAGTTGAAGTTCCGAATAAGTGGACACCTTTCCGCAGATGTGGTGGGCGCAGGTGCGGCCCATGACCACAGATGCGGAAATCACCGAAGTAGTGAGCTTCATTTATTATGGGCTCTGGGCCATTTTTGCTCATTTTCACTCATTCATTGGGCGATTTTGGAGCTTTTGGGAGAGGACTTTCACCTAGTATCTTGAGGTAAGTTCATCCTATTTATTTTCAAATTTAATACTTGAGTCTTGGGCAGATTAACAAACAAAGATTAGGGAAAATTATGGGATTAGAGCAAAACTTATGTTTTTAATAAAACATAGATTTTACCATAAAACTTGTTATGGAATGAAGTAGAAATCATATATTACTGATCCTTAAGTTATAGAGAATACTTTTCTTCAAAAAAAATCAAAATCCGGGCACGTGGGCCCAGGGTCGAATTTTACGAAACTTATATTTAAGGTTGGGAATTACTTTAGATTAAAATGCGAACTCTTGAGCTTGTATTGACTAGATCCTACCTCGTTTAATTAGTTTTGGATCGTTCTGCTCCAAATTTAGGGTTTGAGCACATTCTTGATATTGGAAGTACGCTTTAGAGAGAGGTGAGTTTCCTTTCTAACCTTGTAAGAGGGAATTGTCCCCATAAGTGAGTTAATTAATCATGTGTTGCTAATTGTGGGGGCTACGTACAAATGAGGTGACAAGAGTATGTGCGTAGCTACTATTATATTAATTGTCCGGGTAGTTTAGGACCCGTATCATGCTATGATTGTAAATATCTATATCCTTTCACGTTAATAAGATTACTTAGTACTTGTTAGAAGTTGGAAACAATGTATAAGAATGCATGTACTCATTTGATAACTCGTGTTAATTTGACTATGATTGTGCCTTATGTGCCCTCTTATGATGATTGATATTTGTGGATCGGGCTGATGTCACGATCCGGATTTCCCCCACCATCGGAATTGTGATGGCGCCTACTCGTGGTAGCTAGGCAAGCCAATTTACTAACCATTTTCCTGTTCATACCATCATTTTTGTTCTCATATTTAATAGCAAGAATAATACTCAAATTTATAAGTGCGGAAGTCTTTCGAATAAGAGATGAATAATAGTGTAAAGTAACTGACATAAATCCTCTACCCAAGATGTGGAGTCACAAACTTACGAACTACTAAGGAATAACTATACATAATGGTCTGAAAGAAAATAAATAATAACCGTCTGTCTCGGAACAATGAGACCACAGCAATAACAAAAGTAAATAGAGGAGATGCCGGGCCTGCGGACGCCTGCAAGTTACCTCGGTCTCGGAAGTACAGTAATCCCGCTAGTATACTACTGCTGCTTCTCCTGTTCAAAACCTGGACCTGTGCAAAAACGCACAGAAGTGTAGTATCAGCACAATCCAACCCCATGTGCTGGTAAGTGCATGGCCTATCCCGGTGAAGTAGTGACAAGCCTAAGACCAGACACTCACATAAACTTGTGCAGTTCTATGTATGTATGTACCACAAAATAACAGAAATATCGAGTAACACAACTAACAAATGAGGTAACATGCTGGGGGAAACACAATCAGCAACACATAATAAATCAGTAAGGAAAATCAGAGTGTAGTAAAAATAGCTATCACAAAAAAAGAAATTTAAATGGTTGCACGACATCGCCCTTCGTGCTCTTACTCTCATCCTCACCAAATAATCAAATAAAAGTGCATGGCATCACCCTTCGTTCTTTTACTCTCATCCTCACCAAATAAGCAAATAAAAGTGCACGGCATCACCCTTCGTGCTTTTACTCTCATCCTCACCAAATAAGCAAATAAAAGTGCACGGCATCACCCTTCGTTCTTTTACTCTCATCCTCAAATCCATGGCACGACATGATCCTTCGTGCATGGTTTAACTAACAATGGCACGGAATGTCTCTTCGTGCGTAAATTAAGTAACAACGGCACGGCATGTTCCTTCGTGCATAAACAGTCAAACAAGGCACGGAATGATCCTTCGTGCGAACATAAGTAAAAATGGCACGGCATCACCCTTCGTGCATTATCACTCTTCCTCGCCCAAATAACAATCACAGTCAAGGGCAAAAGAATGAAACAAGTACTATGAACCGTCCCAGCAAGGGAAACGATAATCATAACAATATCCCGCAAGGGAACAACAACAACAACACAGTAAAGTCCTGGCAAGGGAAACAATAATCAACCTTCACCACCCGGCAAGGGCTCAAGAACATGACTTAAGAACATCCCACATTAACTTACAACGTATGTCAACAAACGACTTACGGTCATGCGAGACGCCAGTGTATAGATGCTCGTCACCACAGCTTATACACCGCACTCGATCACATAGCAATTAGCAATTAGCACATTCAATCCTATTCCCTCAAGCTAGGATAGATCAAACACTTACCTCAAAGCCTTGAAGTCCAATTAACCTTCAACTATCGCTTTACCTCGAAATTCAACCTTCAACTCGCTCGAATCTAATCATAATTGGTTCAATTACTTTAATAAATACTATATAAATTGGTTTGGATGCATAAAAATAGTTTTCTCAAAGTTTTACCCATAATGCCCCCGGTCCCACGTAGTCAAAACTCAAAGTTCGGACCAAAATCCGGTTACCTATTCCCTCACTAGTTCAATTATATGATTTGTTTCGAAATCGGACCTCAAATCGAGGTCCAATTCCTCAATTTATGAAAAACCTAGGTTCTACACAAAAATAACAATTTCAACCATAAAAACCTTTGATTTCTCATGGAAAACATGTTTAATGATGTTAGGAATTGAAAGAGTTGAGTAAAAATTGACTTACAAGTTATTTGGAGTGATATTGCTCTTGGAAAATCGTGTGTGGTGTTTTGGGTTTTGAAAGAATGGTGAAAAGGGGGTTTTAAATAGTTTAAGTATCAGATTGCACAGTTGCGGATATGGGAATTGCGAATATATGTTCACAATTGTGAATACAACAGGTCTGGGCTGCGGAACTCGCATTTTCGAGGATATGTTCGTGTTTGCGAACTAAGCCCAATACAGGGCAGCTTCGCAATTGCGACATTTAGTTCACATTTGCGAACAAGCTTTTGTTGTGCTGCTTCGCATTTGTGAAGCCTTATTCGAATTTGCGAATTAGGCCTAATCCTGGGCCACTTCGCTTTTGCGACCTTTTGTTCGCATTTGCGAACCTCAACTGTTTTTTGGATTTCTCGCAATTGTGAGCATTTCTTCGCAACTGCGAAAATATCAGCTGGGAAATAATACCAGCTGTGTAATTTTCAAAATCTGCTCTAACGGCCTATCAAATATTTACCCGAGCCCTTGGACTCCAAACCAAACATGCACACAACCTCAAAGACATACCACGAACTTGCTCGTGCGATCAAATCGCCAATATAACATCGTTTTCATAGAATTAAGCCTCAAATTCATGATTTTGTTCTTTTAAACTTCATAAACTTTCAAATTTGGAACTCATGGTTCAAAACACATCAAACGACGCTCAAATTCCGTCAAACTTTGGAGGAAGTACTTAAATGATATTTAAGACTTGTACTGGCGTCGGAACCAAAATACGAGCCCGATACCATGGTCTTTTAATCAATTTTCATTTCCATTTTCATTAATAATTTCAGCAAAATAATTTAACAGAAAAATTCATATCTTGGGCTCTAGCCTCAGAATTTGTCTCCGGACACATGTCCGAGTCCCATATTTTTCTACGGACCTTCCGGGATCATCCGATCTCAGGTCCGGGTCCTGTAATGACCCGGCCTGTCGTTACGGGAATTTACCACCTCGTCATGTTGCAATTACATGTTTTATGCTTTTATATCAGTGTTAGAGCCTATCGGGTGAGTTAGGAGTGAATTGAATTGAAAATGAAGCAAATACCATGTTTGAAGGAAGTTTGAATATGGAAAGTCAACCTAGAGTTGACTATCGAGTTAGAGTGCTCGAAATCGGATTCCGATGATTCGACTAGTTTCGGGGGATCATTTATGACTTAGGAGAGCAATCGTAATTGAATTTGGAGGTCCGGTGTAGTTTTAGGCTTGAATTGGCGAAGGTTGAATTTTGGCGAAAACCGGATGAGAGGTGAGATTTTGATCCGGGGGTCGGAATGGAATTCCGACAATTCCTGTAGCGTCGTTATGAGATTTTGGACATGTCCGAAAAATTTCAGGACATTCAGACGTCGTTTGATCGGGTTTTGGATTGAATGTTAGTTTTGAAAGTATTGAAGAAATCCGTGTGTAATTGGTGATTTTGATGTTTAGGATGGTGTTTTTATGATTGGAACAAGTTCGTATCGTGATTTGGAGTATGTTGGTGGTTTTCATTGGGGTCCCGGGGCCTCGGGAGGATTTCGGACCATCAATCGGGCATTTTGAACTTGGAAAAGGCCTGCTGTAAATTGCAGGTTACTGCCCAGGCATTAAGCCTTCGCGTTCGCGAGGCATGGGCCGCGTTCGCGAAGGCTTGGCAGAGTAAGGCATCGCATTCGCGAGAAGGGGTGTCGCATTCGCGTAGGAAAGGTAAGGTGAAGCTTCGCGTTCGCGTGACTTGGAGTCGCGATCGCGTAGAAGAAAAGGGGAGAGCTTAGCGTTCGCGTGAGAGTGTACGCGTTCGCGTAGATGAAGAACCCGGCGGCCGGGAGATTGTTCATCGCGAACGCGTGGTGGAGCGTCGCGTTCGCGAAGGGTAAACTGGAGCTGAGTATCGCGAACGCATGAAGACCATCGCGAACGCGTAGAACAAATTGGTCTTGCAGTGAAATTAAAATCACAGAACAGAGGGCTCACGGGTTCATATACCCAAAACACCATTTTTGAGCCCTAGAGAGAGGAAATCACGGGAAAATGCTGGGAAATTATTGAGTATTCATCGGAGGTAAGTTTCTTGACTCAAAAACATCATTTTATGGTAGAATTAACATCAATCTTCATGAATTTGGGTAGAAATTGTGAAGGATTGTGGCCTAGATATTGAAATGAAAATTTGGGTTTTGAAAGGCCAATCGAACTCCGATTTTGGTAAATTTTATATGTATGGACTCGTGGCGAGACGAGGATTCTGGAAATATGAGTTTCGAAATTTTTCGAGATGTGGGCCCGTGGCTCGGGTTTTGCAAATTTCGTGATTTTTGATATTTTTCGAGTTCTTTCGATCGGGTTATGTTCCATTAGCCTATTTTGATATATTTGTGCTGATTTGTGCTAGTTTTGACGTGCGTGGATGCCGGTTCGAGGAGCTAAGGCATCGCGGGCATGAGTTTTCGTCGGTTCGAGGTGGGTAATACTTGTAAATGATGTCCTGAGGGTTAGTAAACCCCGGACTTGCACATCCTAGTGCTGTGTCGAGGTGACTTGCACGCCGGATAACGGGCGTGGGGTAGAGCACCATTGGGGATCGTGTCTTGGTCCGTCCCGCGTAATAAATAATAACACCTAATTGTTGAAATGAATTGGACTAATTATCATGTTTAGGCTTCGTGCCGATTATTTTAATCTTTCAGGGATTAGTATCATTGTCTTGATAACACTGTACATATTTTTATCTAAATTTAAGGTTTTAAATGGTATTTTGCTATTCAGCATTTTTATAAGGTTATGAAAAACTTGAACAAAGTCTTAAAAATATTTTTAGCTGTGAGCTAATATGATATTGTTGCCGTAGGGCTTTCTTGATTATTTGTTAGACTGATTGGGGCCGAGGGCCATTTGTTAGGGCATGACATTTTATGTGAGCATATGCATACACATGCATGGATCGGACTGCACGCCGCAGTGGTATACGGATCGGGCTGCGCGCCGCAGCAGGTGTGATATTATTATTGTGCTTGGGCTGTAGGAGCCCCTCCGGAGTCTGGACACCCCCAGTGAGCACGGGTACCCAAATTGGATCGGGCTACACGCCGTAGCGGTCATATGCATTGAATGACATACATACATTGATTTACGTGTACTACGTGGCATAACATTCAGCACTCATACATTACTGGCACACATGCATTAGTTGCCTTATTGACCAGATCTCCTGGTGTAAATTGATAAGGAGTGCTGAGCCCGAGGGGTTGATTTGAGTGCGGACTTGCACTGCTTGAGATTGTATCCAGGTATTGGTATATTATTATGAAAGAAAGTAGCTAAAATTGAGATTTCTAAATAATCTACTCACTTATGCTTGAAAGGAATAAAAAGATAGTTCCGTATTGTGTAGCATGAGATAGTTCCAATCGTGGTCTTCTTCCCTTCAGTATTATTTACTTTTATTACTGTTGAGTTGGAAGTACTCACACCCGACTCCCTGCACCTTGTGTGCAGATCCAGGTACATCACAGCAGGGCTGATTCTATCGCGGCTCGGGAGTGCTTTTGGACAGTCGAGGTAGCTGCCAACGTTCGCAGGACCTGATTTTCCAGTTTGTCTATATTTTTGTTCTGACCATCCCACACTTGTGCACAGTTATATTCACTATTTACACTTTGTATACTCTGTAGAGGCTCATGACTCTCGACCCTTCGGTCTATGGGAGTTGGTATGCGTTGGGACTTGGTTCCCTGTTTCGATATATCCATCACTGTTATTTTAAAATTGTTATGCTTAAATGGGATAAGGCGAGCTCATAGATCTATGATTGTTGTTGATTGGTCGGGCTGGCCTAGCAGTGTGCTGGGCGCCATCACGACCGGATTTGGGGTCGTGACAAGTTGGTATCAGAGCCTAGGTTTACTAGGCCTCATGAGTCTTGAGCTGGTTAGTAGAGTCTTGTGGATCGGTACGGGGACGCCTGTACTTATCCTCGGGAGGCTGCGAACCTTTAGGAAACACTTCACATTTCTTGGAATTCTTATCGTGCGCACTTGATTCGGCTTGGGATATAATTTTTGAAATTCTTCCACACGTTTGTGTACGCATCGAGCGCTCAGTAATATAATTGACTTATGGCTTGCAATTCCCCGATCGAGGGGCGAGATATAATCTCCATGAGTTCATGTTGGGCCAGTCGGGAGGACTTGAGGCCGGATCCTTGTCTATGGCTTGAGCACCAAGGTATTAATTTTGCGAGTCGGTATTATGAAGTTCATACGATCCGTACTGATCCTTATTGTGCAAATGGCAGTTTGATAATGGGAGAGCTGTAAGGTATTCAGTTCTTATTGTGATTTGATATGTAGCCCTAGCTATGGGCGTGAGAAATAATTATCATATCTCGTAATTGGAAGGTAAAATGCTTTATGTGTAGTGGAACGAGTTTAAACTCAGGAAGACTAAAGTGATTTTGATATGTGTTATGATTCGAGCAGGTACAGCGCAAGTTCAAGTATAAATTATGATAATATGATTCGTATAGTATTGAGATTTAATGTTGTTGAAATACATTGTGATATCTTGTTGAGTTGTGGATGTATTGTTAGAATGGTTTGGTGATTCTCTGCCAGGTGGATAGGCCAATTTACAAAGGAAACTCTGCCGAAATTTTTGGAAAATTTGGGACTTAGAAAGATTTCTGTCACCTAAAGAGAGTGGGCTTATTGGTGGTGTGTGTATAAATGTAAAAATTGCAGAAGGGTTAAGGTCTCTGATGATTCGAGTCTCTGTCAAGGCTTGTAAATAACTTGAGTTTAATCTCATTGTAACATTTCGGCATCACTTGAGTAATAATGATATGGGTGGTTAAAAGTGCTTTGATGAATGGCTTCGAGCTAAGTTGGGGAGGTTGCTATTGATTAACTGATTGCACTATTGTGTGCTGTGTTGGCTCTGTCTCTAGGTATGTTTGGGAAATTTTGATAAAGGTTATGGTGCTTCGTAGATGTGAAGAAATACTAGGATGTTTTGAACTGATGTTGGTAATGAATGTTCGGTGTATAGAAAGTTAAGATAGCAAATTGTGTTTGTATGTAATCATGATCTGCATTGTCAGAGTTCTAACAAAACACGAGTGGTTCTACTCAATAGGACAGTTGAATTACAGCTGAATAAGGGTGAATGATGCCCGAGAATGGTTTTGCAGTGTTCAAGATTTTGCTTGTAACAGTCAGGTGCCTTAAGATTGTGTATGTGGCTAAAGATGGCGGTTTCGTTAGAAAAGATCAAGACTTGTTCTATGTTATGTGAATGATGGGATTCTATGTATCCGTATTGGAAGGTAATGATACTAATTCAAAAATCGCATAAAGTTCTTCAACATAATGTATTGTAGAATGTGGTACTTCTGGGAAACATTGAGGGAGTATTCAGTGGCCTATGGGTCTTATGTACGAATCTAGTGTGGCAACAGGAGTTGATGTATTATGGTGTTACAGTAAGTGCTAATATTGAGTCAAAGATGAATCGGAAAGGAAAATGGGTAAATGGAACAACTTGTTAATAAATCATAATGGTATAAAAAAGAATACGATTGATTTCTGGTATGTGGTTGAAGTAATGAGTCTTGCAGACATTGCAGCAAAGCTCTTGAGTGCTGGCAGTTGTGTAACTTGATATAGGTATAAGGACTCAGTCCTGACAGTTAAACTTATGCAATGAATGGGAAGAAATAGTTTGTGATGTGTTTTATCATGGTTTGAAGATGAGTATATTCCTATCGGTATGCGAAGCGCGGAATGTGTAATGAGTTTTCTTCTATATGGGATCACGAAAGTCCTTGACTAGTTGAGTGCGCCGATGTTGAGGCGGAGGAAAGGGATATGAATTTCCATGTTGTCTTAGTGTGATATGGTATACACGATGTGTTATGGAAAGTTGATAATGGTATATTCTAGATTTTGAGATCGGTGCATAATATTTGGGAAGTCAATAAAGATTATTGAGTAGCGCGGACAGCTGCAGGTGAATTAAGAATCGATCTTTCTGATGATTTAAGAAAATGGTACTGCTATTCTATTAACTTGGCAGGGAATATGATCCAAAAGGACAAGGTAATGTAAACTGATGATATCCAGTGGTATGGTGGTATTCTCTTGTTGGATCGACTATAATAACTGAGTCATTGATGGCATAGTGAAATTTCTGAATGGCCGTCGTGGTATGAATGGACGCTTGATGTGCGTTATGTATTCGTACGGTGGAGTGTGGAACCAGGTATAGCGATTCATGTGTTACATATGTGTTGGAGACTAGAAGTTCTCGTAATCCGCCTATGCAGTGGTTTGTATATCGTGTGCATCGGCACCGTTTTGTGATTATTGGAAATCGGAAGCCTTAGAGGCTCTCTCTTGACTTGATAAAACGAATTTGGATTATGATACTCGATTGCTGACTGGTTGTCATGGGTCGGATTGTCTAGACTAATGTGATATGGACTATGTCGGAAAATGGCACAAATTGCATAGAAGAGAGCATCAGAGTATGCTCCAACAGAGCAGTTGTACCCGGGACCAGCGGACGGCTGGTAGGCATTGCTTTATCAGTTGGACCTTAGTGGCGGATGTTAGTGTAGAGGTATCTACCATTGATTTAGTTCCAGTATTGAGAAACGTTGTCAGATGCGTTTCATGTGGCCGAGCTTGAGGCTATATATATATATACATGTATGGTATCTGGATCGGGTGGCACGCCGCCACGGGTTATTTAGATCGGGTGGCACGCCGCCACAGGTATGGTATCTGGATCGGGTGGCACGCCTCCACGGGTATGTCATTGGAATGGGTTGCACGCCGCAATATAATATTGTGAAAATATAGTTAGTTATATGCTACCTGGTATACAATACTTCCTCGCTTCTGAGGAAAAGACCGTTTTGAGTATCGCTCGGCGAACGGCACATCGGTTGTGTCCTTTCAGGATTTGATAGCATACATTAATTGTTTCACCGTGGGTGAGATTGATTGCTTGGGTTCAAGACCTAGATCCGTGCGTGGCTAACCGTTTTAAGCTTAGTGGCTCGAGGTGCTTCATGAGTAATAACGTTGGGATAGAATCACGAATCGTGGCAAGGCCACGTGATGTTATGACCTCTCGAGAAGGATTCAGGTACTCTATTTCTATAATGCGAGACGCGATCTCAGTTCTATGTTATGATGACACAGAGGAATTGAATTGCAGCTCTTTTGCTGGAGACAGTTATCATGATTTGAGCTGTCATGATTCGAGTGTGTTCAGACGTTTCTATTGGAGCCTATGTCGTGCTCGTCGTGGCTTAGGCCAGTGTTGAGGTGTCTTATCACCAGTGCGGTGTGTTATAATCGAAATGACCGTTGGAGTCATTAATGAATACGAGCATATTGGATCTTAGCTTGTTAGAAAGGTAAAAGTCGAGGCTTGACTCCGAAACCTATTGTGGTATCGATTAAAAGTGAAATGGATTCATGAATGGTTGACCTGAGAGATGGGTTCGATATATCGCGTGTTCGGTTGTCGTGGGCATGATATGAAGGTGTTGGAACAAGACTCTATCTAATGAAAAAGGGTTTTTCAGTTGGTATTTGGTTATCATGGGAAATTGTATGATTAGAGACTATTGTCTCGAGTGATTGGGTTGTTTGATACATCATATGATCTCACCCGGAGTAGTGAATATGGGTTATTGCAGTGGATTCGAGTGTATCCTGAGTATAGGCATGGGATTTGCATTTGGCATATGATTTCAGAAAGTGCAATGTGATTTATGGTTCAGATGGTCCGTGAAATTTTGACTATATGGTGTTTTCGGACTTATGTGAGATAGGGTGACGTATGATCGCCCGAATATATGCTTGGTAAGGTCATTCAGCTATTGGGTTGCTTCAAGTACAACTCTGAGTACGCTCGAGGACGAGCGATTGTTTAAGTTGGGGAGAATGTAACGACCCGGCCTATCGTTATGGGAATTTACCACCTCGTCATGTTGCAATTACATGTTTTATGCTTTTATATCAGTGTTAGAGCCTATCGGGTGAGTTAGGAGTGAATTGAATTAAAAATGAAGCAAATAGCATGTTTGAAGGAAGTTTGAATATGGAAAGTCAACCTAGAGTTGACTATCGAGTTAGAGTGCTCTGAATCGGATTCTGATGATTCGACTAGTTTCGAGGGATCATTTATGACTTAGGAGAGCAATCGGAATTGAATTTGGAGATCCGGTGTAGAAATAGGCTTGAATTGGCTAAGGTTGAATTTTGGCGAAAACCGGATGGGAGGTGAGATTTTGATCCGGGGGTCGGAATGGAATTCCGACAATTCCTGTAGCTTCGTTATGGGATTTTGGATATGTCCGCAAAATTTCAGGACATTCGGACGTCGTTTGATCGGGTTTTGGATTGAATGTTAGTTTTGAAAGTTTTGAAGAAACTTAGGCTTGAATCCGTGTGTAATTGGTGATTTTGATGTTTAGGATGGTGTTTTTATGATTGGAACAAGTTCGTATCGTGATTTGGAGTATGTTGGTGGTTTTCGTTGGGGTCCCGGGGGCCTCGGGAGGATTTCGGACCATCAATCGGGCATTTTGAACTTGGAAAAGGCCTGCTGTAAATTGCAGGTTACTGCCCAGGCATTAAGCCTTCGCGTTCGCGTGGCATGGGCCGCGTTCGCGAAGGCCAGGCGGATCAAAGCATCGCGTTCGCGAGCATGGGTGTCGCGTTCGCGTAGGCAAGGTAAGGTGAAGCTTCGCGTTCGTGTGACTGGGAGTCGCGATCGCGTAGAAGGAAAGGGGAGAGCTTCGCGTTCGCGTGGGAGAGTACGCGTTCGCGTAGAAGAAGAACCCAGCGGCTGGGAGATTGTTCATCGCGAACGCGTGGTGGAGCGTCGCGTTCGCGAAGGGTAAACTAGAGCTGAGTATCGCGAACGCGTGAAGACCATCGCGAACGCGTAGAACAAATTGGTCTGGCAGTGAAATTAAAATCATAGAACAGAGGGCTCACGGGTTCATATACCCAAAACACCATTTTTGAGCCCTAGAGAGAGGAAATCACGGGAAAATGCTGGGAAATCATTGAGTATTCATCGGAGGTAAGTTTCTTGACTCAAAAACATCATTTTATGGTAGAATTAACATCAATCTTCATGAATTTGGGTAGAAATTGTGAAGGATTGTGGCCTAGATATTGAAAACGAAAATTTGGGTTTTGAAAGGCCAATCGAACTCCGATTTTGGTAAATTTTATATGTATGGACTCGTGGCGAGACGAGGATTCTGGAAATATAAGTTTCGAAATTTTTCGAGATGTGGGCCCGGGGCTCGTGTTTTGCAAATTTTGTGATTTTTGATATTTTTCGAGTTCTTTCGATTGGGTTATGTTCCATTAGCCTATTTTGATATATTTGTGCTGATTTGTGCTAGTTTTGACGTGCGTGGATGCTAGTTCGAGGAGCTAAGGCGTCGCGAGCATGAGTTTTCGTCGGTTCGAGGTGGGTAATACTTGTAAATGATGTCCTGAGGGTTAGTAAACCCCGGACTTGCACATCTTAGTGCTGTGTCGAGGTGACTTGCACGCCGGATAACGGGCGTGGGGTAGAGCACCATTGGGGATTGTGACTTGGTCCGTCCCGCGTAATAAATAATAACACCTAATTGTTGAAATGAATTGGACTAATTATCATGTTTGGGCTTCGTGCCGATTATTTGAATCCTTCGGGGATTAGTATCATTGTCTTGATAACACTGTACATATTTTTATCTAAATTTAAGGTTTAAAATGGTATTTTGCTATTCAACATTTTTATAAGGTTATGAAAAAACTTGAACAAGGTCTTAATAACATTTTAGCTGTGAGCAAATATGATATTGTTGCCCGTAGGGTTTTTCTTGATTATCTGTTAAACTGATTGGGGCCGAGGGCCATATGTTAGGGCATGACATTCATATGAGCATATGCATACACATGCATGGATCGGATTGCACGCCGCAGTGGTATATGGATCGGGCTGCGCGCCGCAGCAGGTGTGATATTAATATTGTGCTTGGGCTGTAGGAGCCCCTCCGGAGTCTGAACCCCCACAGTGAGCACGGGTACCCAAATTGGATCGGGCTACACGCCGTAGCGGTCATATGCATTGCATGACATACATACATTGATTTACGTGTACTACGTGGCATAACATTCAGCACTCATACATTACCGGCACACATGCATTAGTTGCCTTATTGACCAGATCTCCTGGTGTAAATTGATAAGGAGTGCTGAGCCCGAGGGGCTGATTTGAGTGCGGACTTGCACTGCTTGAGATTGTATCCAGGTATTGGTATATTATTATGAAAGAAAGTAGCTAAAATTGAGATTTCTAAATAATCTACTCACTTATGCTTGAAAGGAATAAAAAGATAGTTCTGTATTGTGTAGCATGAGATAGTGCCTATCGTGGTCTTCTTCCCTTCAGCATTATTTACTTTTATTACTGCTGAGTTGGAAGTACTCACACCCGACTCCCTGCACCTTGTGTGCAGATTCAGGTACATCACAGCAGGGCTGATTCTATTGCGGCTCGGGAGTGCTTTTGGACAGTCGAGGTAGCTGCCAGCGTTCGCAGGACCTGATTCTCCAGTTTGTCTATATTTTGTTCTGATTATCCCACACTTGTGCACAGTTATATTCACTATTTACACTTGTATACTCTGTAGAGGCTCGTGACTCTTGACCCTTCGGTCTATGGGAGTTGGCACGTGTTGGGACTTGGTTCCCTGTTTTTAATATATCTA
Source organism: Nicotiana noctiflora (assembly GCA_032618575.1). NCBI lineage: Eukaryota > Viridiplantae > Streptophyta > Magnoliopsida > Solanales > Solanaceae > Nicotiana > Nicotiana noctiflora. The sequence continues at coordinate 70,908 of JASVEL010006772.1, forward strand.
TCACCGTTATGCTTAAATTGGATAAAGTGAGCTTGTGGCTCCGTGATTGTTGTTGATTGGTCGGGCTGGCCTAGCAGTGTGCTGGGCGCCATCACGGCCGGATTTAGGGTCGTGACAGGTCCAATTGCCAAAAATGTTGACCGAAGTCAACTATATCAATATTAATATTAAATTTCTTCAAATTTTCCACAGAATTTACATATTGTAACACAATAATATTCCGGCTACGCGCCCGGACTACGCACATAAATCAAGGCAATATAAAATGAGGTTTTCAAGGCCTCAAAAGCGTAGAACAGATGAGGAAAACAGGTGATGACCCTTTGGGTTGTCACATCCTCCACCTCTAAAACAACCGTCATCCTCAAACGGACAAGAGAAGGAAGTACCTGAGTCGGGGAGCAAATTTGGGTAACGGCTCAGCATATCAGACTCGGACTCCCAGGTCGATGCCTCAAGAGGCTGACCTCTCCATTAGACGCGTACTGAAGGAAAACTCTTCGACCTCAACTGTCGAACCTGCCGGTCTAGAATGGCCACCGGCTCCTCCTCGTAAGATAGATCCTTGTACAATTGGACAGTACTGAAGTCTAACATATGTGTAGAATCGTCGTGGTACCTCCGAAGCATAGATACATGAAAAACTAGATGTACGGCTGATAAGCTAGGTGGCAGTGCTAGTCTGTCAGCCACCTCTCCCACTCGGTCCAGAATCTCAAATAGACCAATATACCTATGGCTGAGCTTGCCCTTTTTTCCGAACATCATCACGCCCTTCATAGGCGATACCCGAAGTAATACCTGCTCACCAACCATGAAATCCACATCTCGACTTTACGATCCGCATAAGTCTTCTGTCTGGACTGAGCTGAACGCAATCTCTCCCGGATAGTCTTGACCTTGTCTAAGGCCTCCTGAACTAAGTCTGTACCCAGTAACCGAGCCTCTGTCACACCTCCTGGTGACCGACATCGCCTACCATACAATGCCTCATATGGAGCCATCTGAATGCTAGACTGATAATTGTTGTTGTAGGCGAAATCTGCTAATGGCAGAAACTGGTCCCACGAGCCTCCAAAATCAATGACACAGGCTCGGAGCATGTCCTCCAAGATCTAAATAGTCCTCTCGGACTGACCGTCTGTCTGAGGGTGAAAAGCTGTACTCAACTGAACCTGGATGCCTAATTCCTGCTGGACCGCTCTCCATAAATGCGAGGTAAACTGCGTGCCTCAATCTGAGATAATAGACACCGGCACCCCATGAAGGCGAACAATCTCCCTGATGTAAATCTATGCTAGCTTCTCCGATGAGTAAGAGACATATAGTGGAATGAAGTGTGCTGACTTGGTCAGCCTATCAACAATGACCCAAATAGCATCAAATCTCCTCCGAGTCAAAGGAAGTCCAGTAACGAAGTCCATTGTAATCCGCTCCCATTTCCACTCGGGAATTTCAATTCTCCGGAATACACCACCAGACCTCTAGTGCTCATATTTCAGCTGCTGACAGTTTAGACACAGTGCGCAACAATGTCCTTATTCATCCTACGCCACCAATAGTGCTGCCGTAAGTCTTGATAAATTTTTGCGATGCCCCGGTGAATAGAATACCGCGAACTGTGGGCCTCCGCTAAGATCAACTCTTAAATCCCCTCAACATTAGGCACACAAACTCGCCCCTGCAATCTCAATACTCCATCATCATCTAGAGTTACCTTTGTGGCACCTCCCCACTGTACAGTATCCCTCAGGTCACGCAAATGAGGATCATCAAACTGCCTCTCACGGATACGCTCTAATAGAGAAGAACGAGCGACCGTGCAGGCTAACACCCTGCTAGGCTCTAAAATGTCTAGTCTCATGAACCGATTGTCTAAGTCCTGAACATCTAGAGCAAGTGGTCTCTGGCTGACCGGAATATAAGCGAGACTACCCATATTGGCAGACTTCCTACTCAATGCATCGGCCACCATATTGGCCTTACCTGGGTGATATAAGATAGTAACATCATAGTCTTTGAGCAACTCTAACCTTCTGCTCTGTCGCACATTTAACTCTTTTTGCTTGAATAAATACTGCAGACTTTTGTGATCCGTGTATACCTCGCACTCCACACCATATAGATAATGCCTCTAGATTTTTAAGGCATGAACTACTACTGCCAGCTCAAGATCATGAACCGGATAATTCTTCTCATGGATTTTCAACTGTCTCGAAGCATAAGCAATAACCTTGCCACCCTGCATCAATACCACTCCAAGCCTAGTACGTGATGCATCACAATAAACTGTGTAAGGCCCTGAACCCGTGGGTAATATCAACACAGGTGTCGTAGTCAAAGCTGTCTTGAGCTTCTTAAAGCTCGCCTCACACTCATCTGACCACTTGAATTGGGCACCCTTCTGGTTCAACCTGGTCATCAGGGCTGAAATAAAAGAGAACCCCTCTACAAATCAACGGTAGTAGCCTGCTAACCCCAAGAAACTCCAAATCTCGGTCACTGAAGTTGGTCGAGGCCAATTCTTGACTACCTCAATCTTCTTTGGGTCCACTTGAATACCCTCTACCGATACAATATGACCCAGAAATGCAACCGAACTCAACCAGAACTCGCATTTTGAAAACTTGGCATATAGCTGATTATCCTTCAGAGTCTGAAGAACCACTCTGAGGTGCTTCTCGTGCTCTTCCTAGTTGTGGGAGTATACCAGGATATGATCTATAAAGACTATTACGAATAGATCTAGATAAGGCCTGAACACCCAGTTCATCAACTCCATAAATGCTCCTAGAGCATTGGTCAACCCGAAAGACATGAACAACAATTCATAGTGACCGTACCTAGTGCGAAAGGCTGTCTTAGGGTTGTCAGTTGCCCTGATCTTCAGCTGATGGTAGCCCGACCTCAAGTCTATCTTCGAGAACACCCCCGCTCCCTAGAGCTGGTCAAACAGATCATCAATCCTCAGCAGTGGATACTTATTCTTTATCGTCACTTTGTTTAATTGCCGATAATCAATACATATCCGCATCGAGCCATCCTTCTTCTTCACAAATAACATCGGTGCCCCCAAGGAGAAACACTGGGCCTGATAAAGCCCTTTTTAGAAGGTCTTACAATTGATCTTTTAACTTCTTTAACTCTGGCGGGGCCATATGATACGGTGGAATAGATATGGGCTGAGTGCCCGGTGCCAGATCAATACAAAAATCAATATCCCTATCGGGTGGCATACTGGCAGGTCTGAAGGGAAAACCTCAGGAAAATCCCGTACAATAGGAATTGAATCAATAGAAGGAATTTCCGCACTGGAATCACGAACATATGCCAAATAAGCTAGACACCCCTTCTCGACCATGAGTCGAGCCTTAACATATGAAATAACATTGCGAACGGAGTGGCCTGGGGTCCCTCTCCACTCTAGTCGGGGTGATTGCTGGCAAGGCCAAGGTCACTATCTTGGCATGACAATCTAAGATAGCATGATATGGGGACAACCAATCCATCCCCAATATGACATCGAAATCCACCATTTCTAATAGCAATAAACAAACATAGGTCTCAAGACCCCCGAATATAACCACGCACGAATGATGCACCCGATCGACTACTATAGAGTCGCCCACTGGCATAGATACATAAACATGGATACCTAAAGCATCACTAGACATAGACAAGTAGGGTGCAAAATAGGAAGACATATATGAATATGTAGACCCAGGGCCAAATAGCACTGAAGCATCGAAGACTCAACCTCTGTCTTGGCTGGCAAAGCGTAACACTGGGGCTGGGCCCTATCTCTCTAAACTATGTCTCTTGGATGATCGACTACTATCTGACCCATACTTCTGCCGGTCTGAGCCCAACCTCTACCTCTGGCAGAACGGTCTCCACCTCTACGGTCTCGACCTCCACCTCTACTATCTCTACCCCCTCCTCTGGCTGGCTGGGTAGGTTGTGGGTCAGCTGAGGCCTAAATTATAGGGCGAAGATCCCGCTGCTGAGTGTTGCCCGCTGCTCGAGGGCAAAACCTGACAAGATGACCTGGGTCACCACAACCGTAACAACATTTTGGCTGCTGGGATTGCTATCCCTGACGACCTGAATGGCCCTCACGAACACTCTAAAGAGGCTGAAGGCTAATCTGAATAGTGCTCAAGAACCCCATAATCACCTGGACCACCCAGCCAAGCCTGGAGAGTTGAATGAAAAGGCCGGGAAGACTGACCCCTATCATAAGAATCCCTGCATCTAGATGAAGTACCATTGAATCTGCCAGAATGACGAGGCCTCTTGTCTTAAGGATAACCACCTCCTCGAGCAAGAGCCATCTCAATCCTACGAGCTGCATTAGCCGCCTCCTGAAAAGATATGTCACACGCAACTCTCATAGCCATCTAAAGTCGAATCGGATGATTTAGCCCATCTATAAACCTGCGGACCTTCTCCCGATCTGTGGGGAGTATCACAACTGCATGATGTGCTAGATAAACAAACCTCATCTCATACTGGGTAACAGTCATAGAACCCTGCTGGAGGCACTCAAACTGCCTCCGAAGTGCCTCCCGCTGGGTAATAGGGAGAAACTTCTCCAAGAATAACTCTGCAAACTGATACCAACTTGTCACGACCCGAATTTCCCCCACCATCGGAATCGTGATGGCGCCTACTCGTGGTAGCTAGGCAAGCCAATTCACTTACCATTTTCTTGTTCATGCCTTCATTTTTGTTCTCATATTTAATAGCAAGAATAATACTCATCATTCGACTCTCTGGGAGTGCACATTTCTTTTTATGTTGGATCGGGCCATATGACCTAAACATAATGTTCACATGTTATCTATATGAATTCATATTCATGACCTGTCTTGCTAAACACCCTGAATTGTAAATGGTTAACTATGAAATTATCTAGGGAATGACTTATCGCCTCATGCTACGAAATTGCTATATAATTGTGACATATGTGCGTAGTAAAACACTTCTTTTATTGATTGACCCTAGTTAGTGTCAAGTCGACCTTCCGTCTGTACTTTTTTTAGATTAGACGGGATACTTACTGGGTACATATTATTTATGTACTCATATTACACTTTTGTGCTTAATTGTACAAGATTTGAGGCGGGTACAGTTGGTTATCAGTATGGTGCGTACACTTGATCGTAGTCCGAGACTCTACGGTGAGCTGCTCTTTTCCTATGCCGAACAGCAGTGTGATAGAGTATTTTTGTATTTTTGGTTGTCTATTCTAGTTCAGACAGTAGGATAGATTATTCTTTTATGTATTCTACTAGATGCTCATAGACTTATGACACCAGGTCTTGGAACACATATTAGTAGACTATTCTTTTGGGATTGTATAATTATTTTGGTTCGATGCTAATTATTTTTTGTTATAAATTCAAATTTATAGTTTTTGTTAACTATTTTGGAAAAATAAAACTAGAACTTATTAATATTTCCGCATTGGCTTGCCTGACAACGGTGTTGGGAGCCATCATGACCTAGAGTGAAATTGGGTCGTGTCAACATGGTATCAGATCACTAGGTTCACGTACGTCTCACAAGTCATGGGCAAACCTAGTAGAGTCTTGCAGATCTGTACAAAGACGCATGTATTTATCTTCGAGAGGCTATAGGGTGTTAGAAAACTACTCTTTCTTCATCCCTATCGTGCACTGGTTAGTATACTAAATTTTCCTATTCTATTCTCTCACAGATGGTGAGGACACGCGCTATAGATGTCCTAGGTCTGAGAGGAGTTGCTCCCCCTGTCGCTTGAGGCTGAGGCAAAGGACGGGGGAGGGCACCAGCCTGAGATAGGGGATAAGGGTGTCTTAGAGCTGTACTAATAGCACTACCAGCGGATCCTGTGGGATATCCTATCGTTGAGACGTAAGGTGAGGTACCCGCAGTTGAGCCTACCCTAGCAAACTTTATGAGAGTATTGGGTTTCCAGTAGTTCATGGTCCGTATGTTGCGGTTCATGGACACCTTGACTTAGGCTGGTTTATTTCTGGCGGATCCAGCTTTATCGTAGGCAGGAGGGGGGGACATACCTCTAATGCTCTGGCTCCAGGTCATGCGGCCCCTGTGTATCAAACTTTGGGTGCACTACCCACGGATGGGGCCCAACCAGTTGTTGCAGTAGTGCCCGAGCCTAGACTAGCTGTGGATGGAGATTCACATAAGTTATTAGACAGATGGACCAGGCTACACCCTTGTCTCCGGGGAAGCCTCATGAGGATGCCTAGGATTTCATTGATAAGTGCAAGGATAAACTACAAAACATAAGGATATTGGAGTCGCATGGGGTTTAGTTTACTACTTTCTAGCTGGAGGACAGGGCCCGTAGATGGTGGCAGTCGTATGTTCTTGGCATGCCAACAGATTATCCTCCTATTACTTACAGTGAATTCACACAGTTATTTCTGGATAGGTATATCCCACCCTCCGAGAGGGAAGAGCTACTGTATCAGTTTGAGCATGGTCAGATGTTTATGACTGACTATGAGGCAAAAATTTTGAGTTATACTATCATGCATTGATGATACTTCCTATTTATGCGGAGAGGGTGTGGAGGTTCATTATAGGACTGCATTCTGGCATTAGGGACAACATGGCCCGGGAGGTGGAGATGGGACTCCTTATTAGCTAGTGGTGGAGATTGCTCGGAGGATCGAGGGCTACCGTCTAAGAGGTAGGGAGCAGATGCAGCAGGACAAGACGCCTAGATTCTTCGAAGAGTTCAGAGGTGCCCCATCTAGGGGTAGGGGTCAGTTTAGGAAGGGTTAGCCCAGCAGGCCCCTATATTCAGCACCGCCACCTTCTCAGGGTGCTCCAGCGTGCCCCTATTTCAGAACTATGCTAGAGAGTTCTTATCACCCACTAGCTATTCAGGGTTCCTCCGATGGATATTCAGGTCCCCGGGGTTCTTCTTGTTCTTATTTCAGTGCTATATCGAAGGGTTTATACCATTCACGGCTATTCGGGCTTCTTCTAGTGGGTCTACAAGCCATCAAAGTCAGCCATCAGGACAGCATGCTTCCACACCCTGAGGTTGATTTGAGTGCGGAGACCTTGGTCATATGAGGAGATACTGCCCCAGACTTCAGGGCAAGGTAGTACAATAGGGTCAGCAGTCTATGATTTTAGTAGCGGTTGCCCAGGCACCTAAAGGTGGGGGACAGAGTGGTAAAGAATGTCCTAGAGGTGGAGGCCAGACAAGGAGAGGTCAAACATCTACTGCTCAGTTAGGTGGAGGCTAGCCAGCCGGCACTCCAGCCAGATTCTATACCCTTCCCGCCGTACCAGATGCATTGGCCTCAGATACCGTTATCACAGGTATTATTTCTATCTCTAGTTGAGATGCTTCGGTATTATTTTATACAGGGTCCACCTTATTCATATGTATCATCTCTGTTTGCTTGTTTTCTGGTTATTTCTCCTGAGACTTTGGGCACTCATGTTTATGTGTCCACTCATGTGGGTGATTTTGTGGTTGTTGTTCAGATTTACTGGTCCGGTGTGGTCACATTATTTGGTTTCGATACTAGAGAAGATCTTCTGTTACTTGATATGATCGACTTTGAGGTTATCCCGGGCATGGATTGGTTATCCCCATACCACGCCATCCTTGATTTCCATGTCGAGACTGTTACATTAACGATGCCAGAGCTGCCAAGGTTGTAGTGGAAGGGTTCCACAGTTGATACATCTAGTCGGGTTATCTCTTTCTTGAAGGCTCGTTATATGGTCAAGAAGGTGTTTTTGGCTTATCTGGCTTATGTTTGGGACACCACTATAGGGTCTCCAAAGATTGGTTCAGCTCCATTAGTTCGGGAGTTCACCGATGTGTTTCCTTCTGATCTTTCTGACATGCCACCAGATCGCGGTACTGATTTCTATATTGATTTTTCTCTAGGTACCCAGCCTATATCTGTTCCACCGTACCGTATGGCTCCCAAATAGTTGAAAGAATTGAAGGAGAAACTTGAGGAGTTGTTGGCAAATGGGTTTATTAGCCCTAGTGTGTCACCTTGGGGTGCATCAATGTTGTTTGTGAAGAAGAAGGATGGCACCATGCAGATGTGCATTGACTGCCGCTAGTTGAACAAGGCTACCATCAAGAAGTAATACTTGTTTCCGCACATTGATGATTTATTTGACCAATTGCAGGGTGCTAGGGTGTTATCTAATATTGACTTGAGATCAGGGTACCATGAGTTGAGGATTCGGGACTCAGATGTTTCAAAGACTACTTTCCGTACTAGATATGATCATTATGAGTTTTTGGTGATGTCCTTTGGCTTAACCAATGCCCCAACGGCATTTATGGACTTGATGAACAGGGTGTTCAGATGTTATATTAATTATTCTATTATCGTCTTTATTGATGACATCCTGATATACTCACGTAGCCTGGGGAGAATGAGTAGCATTTGAGAGTAGTACTTCAGACCTTGCGAGAGTAGAAGCTATATGCAAGTTATCCAAGTGTAAGTTTTGGCTAGAGTAGGTGGCATTATTGGGCATATTATGTCAGGTGAGGGTATTAAAGTGGATCCCAAGAAGATTGAGGCAGTTCAGAGTTGGCCACATCCTATTTTAGCGACCGAGATCAGAAAGCTCCTCGGGTTAGCAAGTTACTACCAGCGATTCGTGCAGGGCTTTTCATCTATTGAATCACCTCTAACCAGGTTGACCCAGAAGGGTGCTCATCTCTGTTGGTCCGATGATTGTGAGGTGAGCTTTCAAAAGCTCAAGACAACTTTGACGACAACACCAATTCTTGTGTTGCCCTTTGATTTAGGGATGTATATGGTATATTGCAATGCTTCACGTGTGGGCTTGGTTTGTGTATTGATGCAAGATGGGTGAGTTATTGTATATGACTCTCGTCAGCTGAAGATTCATGAGAAGAATTATCCTATGCACGATCTAGAATTGGCACCGAATGTTCATGCTATTAAGATATGAAGGCATTATCTGTATGGGGCGTCATATGATGTTTACACTGATCATCGTAGCTTACAGCATTTGTTCAAGCAGAGGGATCTCAATTTGAGGTAGTGTAATTGGCTTGAGTTATTGAAGGACTATGACAACATCATTCCTAATCATCGAGGTATGGAAAATGTGGTCGAGGATACCTTAAGCAAGAAAGCAGAGAGTATGGGTAGCTTGGCATTCATTCTAGTAGAGGAGAGGCCACTAACCATGTACATTCAGTCCTTTGCTAACAGACTTGTGAGTTTGGATATTTCAGATCCCAGCCAATCCTTGCATGTGTTGTTACCTAGTCTTCATTGTTGGGGGAGATCAAGGTTCGATAGTTTGATGATCCGCATTTGGCAGTTCTTAAAGAGATGGTGCTACATGGTAGTGCCAAGGAGGTTTCTATTGGCTAGGATGGTATTCTGCGACCCCAGGGTCGCCTATGTGTTCCTAATATTGATGGCTTAAGGGAGATCATTCTAGCGGAAGAACATAGTTTGCAATATTCTATACACCCAGGTGCTACGAAGATGTATTGTGACATGAGACATCATTATTGGTGGAAACGGATGAAGAGGGACATAGTTGAGTATGTGGCTAAGTGTTTGACTTGTTAGCAGGTTAAGTATAAACACTAGAAACCAGGTGGTCTACTTCAATAGATGCTCATTCCTAAGTGGAAGTGGGAGCGTATCACTACGGACTTCATAGTGGGATTACCCCGGACCTTGTAGAAGTTTGATGTAGTGTGGGTCATTGTTGAAAGGTTGACCAAGTCAGCACACTTTATCCCGATTGTGACTACGTACACTTCACAGAGGTTGGCATAGATTTACATTCGAGAGATAGTCCGGTTGCATGGTGTGCCTGTTTCCATCATATAGAGGCCCTCAGTTTACTTCCCATTTTTGGAGAGCCGTTCATCGCTGTAAGGGAACCACGTGGAGCTTACCATAACATTCCATCCTCAAACCGACGGACAGTCAGAACAGAGAGTTCAGATTTTGGAGGACATGCTCAGAGCACATGTTTTTGGCTTTGGAGGACAGTGGGATTAGTTCTTGCCCCTAACAGAGTTTGCTTACAATAAGAGCTATTAGACCAGCATAGAGATGGCTCCATTTGAGGCTTTAAATGGTCGATGATGTCGTTCTCCTATCCGGTAGTTCAATCCTGGTGAGGCTAAGTTGTACAATACAGACTTGGTGAAAGATGCCTTGGAGAAGGTAAATTTGATTCAGGGGAGGCTTCGCACAACACAGTCTAGATAGAAGAGTTACACGGTTTAGAAGGTGTGTGATCTATCATTCATGGTCGGTGAGAAGGTCCTCTTGAAAGTCTTGCCAATAAAGGGTGTCATGAGATTCGGGAAGAATGGCAAGTTGAGACCAAGTTTTGTTAGCCCATTTGAAGTGTTGAAGCGAGTTGGGGAGGTGGCATATGAGCTAGTTTTAACTCCCAGCTTATGGGGAGTCCATCCATTTTTTCATGTGTTTTTGCTTCGGAGGTATCATGCCGACTGGTTTTATGTGTTAGACTTCAGTACTATTCTGCTAGCGAGAGATTGAGCTACGAAGAGGAGCTAGCTGCCATTATAGTAGGCATGAGTGCTAATTGAGATCCAAGATGTTTTTTGCAATAAAGGTCCAATGGAAGGGTTAACCAGTCAATGAGGTGACCTGTGAGTCTGAGGAGTACATGCGGAGCACATATCCACACTTATTTGGTACTTCAGGTATGAATCTAAGCACGTTTAAGGACGAACATTTGTTTAATAGGTGGAGGATATAATGACCCGACTAGTCGTTTCACTTTTTAGAACCTCGTTCCCCTACATAAGACTTCCCGCACTTGCTTTAACTAATTTACGACCTACGGGGATAGTTTATTCAGGATTTAGAAGAGTTTGGGTTGAAATAGGCATACTTGATTCCCTAAGATTTTCTTAAAAGTCTAAGTTTGACTTTCGTAAATATTTTTAGTAAACAAATCCGAAATTGTGTTTTGACAGTCCCAGAGGGTCCGTAGGAAAAATATGGGCCTGGCGTATGCCCGCAATTGAATTCAGAGGTCCCTAGCCCGAGTAATGAATTTTTGTTAGAAATTGTTAAACTGAAATTCTAAGGATTTAATAAAATTGAGTAATGCTTGATCATATTGGTATCAGGCCTGTATGTTTGTTCCGGAGCCTAGTACAAGTCCGATATAACGTTTAAGTCTTGCTTGCAAATTTTGGTGTCAATCCGAGTAGTTTAAGTATGTTTCGGTGCGCTAGAAGTAAATTGAAGAACTTGAAGTTCATAAGTTTGATTCAATTGGTTTTAGGGGGTTATTCTTAGATTTATCATTGTTTTGGGCATTCCAAGGGTTCGGGAGAGTCCATTTTATGATTTCAAACTTGTCGGTATACTCGGGTGGGGCTCGGGAGCCCCGAGTTTCAATTGGGCGAGGCTCGAGTGAAGTTGGAAAATTTGGGAAGGAGTTGAAGCTCCAGTTTTCTGTCATAACCGCACATGCGGCTAGTCAGTCGCAGTTGCGAGACCGCACAAGCGGTCGTCCTCTCGCAGATGCGGCCAAGCCCAAAGCCGCAGAAGTGGCTAATTTCCACAAAAGCAGCCTAGCAGACCTGTTGAAATTCCACAGAAGTGGACACCTTTCCGCAGATGCGATGGGCACAAGTGCGGCCTAGGATCGCATATGTGGAAATTACCGAAGCAGTGAACTTTATTTATTACCGGCTCTAGGCCATTTTTGCTCATTTTCACTAATTTATTAGGGTATTTTGGAGCTCTTAAGAGAGGACTTTCACCTAGCACCTTGAGGTAAGTTCATCCTATTTATTTCTAAGTTTAATACTTGAGTCTTGGGTAGATTAACACGCAAAGATTAGGAAAAATTATGGGATTAGATTAAAACCTAGGGTTTGATAAAACTTAGATTTTACCACAAAATTTGTTATGGAATGAAGTAGAAATCATATATTATTGATCCTTAGGTTAAAGAGAATAACTTTTTCAGAAAAATTTCGGAATCCAGGCACGTGGGCCCGTGGTTGGATTTTAGCGAACTTATGTTTAAGGTTGGAAAATTACTTTACTAATTAAAATACGAACTCTTGAGCTTGTATTGACTAGTTCCTACCTCGTTTAATTAGTTTTGGACAGTTCAGCTCTAAATTGAGGGTTTGAGCATGTTTTTTATATTGGAAGTACACTTTGGAGCGAGGTGAGTCTCCTTTCTAACCTTGTAAGAGGAAATTGTCCCCATAGGTGAGTTAATTAATCATGTGTTGCTACTTGTGGGGGCTACGTATGCACGATGGCGAGAGTCCGTGCATAGCTACTATTATATTAATTATCAGGGTAGTTTAGGACCCATATCATACTATATTTGTAAATGTCTATATCATTTCATGTTAATGAGATCACTTAGGACTTGTTAGAAGTTGGAAACAATGTATAAGAACGCATGTACTCTTTTGATAACTTTTGTTAATAAATTTGACGATGATTGTGCCTTATGTACCCTCTTGATGGTGGTTGATATTTGTGGATTGGGCTGATCACCACGATAGAAATAGATGCATATATGGTTAACGCCATTCGATCCTCTAGCAGTGCACTTTTATGTTGGACTGGGATGTACGACCTAGGTATCATGTGCACATGTTATCAATGTGAATCCATATTCATGACTTGTCTTGCTAAATGCCCTGAAATGTAAATGGCTAACTATGAAATTATCTAGGGAATGACTTATTGCTTCATTCTATAAATTGCTATATAATTGTGACATGCGTATTAAAATACTTGTTATATTAATTGACCATAGTAAGTGTCAAGTCAACCTCTCGTATCTACTTCTTAGATATTAGGCAGGATACTTAGTGGGTATATATTGTTTATATAGTCATATTACGCTTCTGTACTTTGTTGTATAGGATATGAGGCGGGTACATCTGGTTATCAGTCTGGTGCGCATACTTGATCATACTCCGAGACTCCACGGTGAGCTGCTCCTTTCTATGCCGACCAGCAGCGTGATGGAGTCTTTTTATATTTTTGGCTATCTATTCTAGTTTAGACAGTAAGATAGATTATTCTTTGTGTATTCTACTAGATGTCCATATACTTGTGTACCAGGTCTTGGTACATATATTAGTAGATTAAATTTTTAGGATTATATAACTATTTTGGTTCGATGCTAATTATTTCTTGTTTTAAATTCAAATTTAGAGTTTTTGTTAAATGTTTTGGAAAAGTAAAACTATAACTTATTAATATTCCCACGTTGGCTTGTCTGATATCGGTGTTGAGCACCATCACGACTTAGAGCAAAATTGGATCGTGACAGTTAATTAATTAAATTTTCTTTATTAGAAAATTATATTATGAATATAAGATTAAAAAGAATTTCTTTTTTTCGCACATAAGAGAGAAGTTTCTTAGTTATTGTCTTAAAACCATTTGAGGAGGTTCAAATATCGTGTAAACCTTTTGTCTATTCGACCTATTTCTTTTAATAAGTTAAATCTATATCTGACTTTTTTATGATAACTTATCGGGAGTCTTTGATACTAAAGTCCCAAAACTCAGGAAATTAAGCAAATGATCGGCTTACCTGCCCTTTCTAATTGCTCTTTTTTTCTTCATAATTGCGGTGTTCGGGTTAGTTTGCACACATCTCGATTAATTTCACGTGATATATGCTACCTCCAACTCCCACAAACAACATAATAAGTCACCTAGTACGTCTCCATAGAAAAGTAAACCTGAACCTCATCCAACTTATTTTATTGATCACTAGACCAGACTATTGGCCTTTTCTAACTACTCATTCTATTCTTTCTAAGTACCACAACTCTATATGCCTATTCCCTCAATACCTTTACATAGGAACATGGAAAATATGGCCTATTCCGCATCAACCTAAGCCGGTCGTGACATATTTTACATTTTTTTTGAATCTCCTTATTATTATTTTTATTTTATTTTTTGCTTCGTCGGTTAAGGTACAATACATGATAAAGGAGTACCAGCATGAGTTATAGTGGAGTAGTAAGTACTCCTTCATCCTTAATCAGAAATTTCGGGTTCGAGTCCTGGATATAAAGTCGTCTTTATTAGGGAGCGATTTACCTCAATGTGGAACTTTTCATTGTAAATCCGAATTTAACCGGACCTTAATATGAGTACCGAAAGCCAAGTGAAAACCAAAAAAAAAAGAATAATGAGTGGACTTTGCTTGGGGATTGCACATGGATATAGACATGGACATCCTCTATATTGTGTATTCTGGTCAAACATCATAAGGGATCCATGACAAGGATCCGAAAATGAAATATTTATGTTGATGTTGCTTTTATTAATTTCTAGTGTACCTGAATTTCAAATATTTAATCAAATCATCGATTTTCTTTTTTATCTGTTTTCCTTTCTTTTGTTCTTTCCCAAGCATATATAAAAGAAAAAAATTATGGAAAAGAACATGGTTTTCGACTACTGTTGTTGGTGTTTAAGTAGACAAAGAAAATGAAAAATAATGGTATGGGATAAATTTATGTGATGAAAATGGCTTTTATGGCCAAATTATATTGTTCTCTTTTTATTTTTATTTTTTGTGATTTGCAAATTATGGGCTCAAATATGAAACAAAAAAGAATAATTATCAGACAAGAGCTGGTAATTAAAATTAATCTCTCCTATAAGTTATAATGGGTATAGCGACCTAATAGATTATTATCATAGTTATTATTATTGTTGTTATCATTGTTACTGTGCATATAAAAGAGAGAATTGATGAGAAAAATATAAAATGATTTTATTTCAGTAACAAATGGTGTTGGGCCAGTTACACGCATTTCAGTTCAGGCCTATTCAAAATTCTAGGTAAAAATAGCACGAGCTAGTTAAATTTTGGATTGGTTATTCAAAAATAGTTAATGTTTGTAAAGTTATAAAAAATAGCTACTATTTTGCTACAACACGATCCAGTATAATATACTGGAGATCGGTGCACTTGTGTATTAACTTTAACACGCGAAAAGTTTCGGTATAATATACTGGAGATTAGAGCATCAGTGTAATATGCTGGAACTAATATGCTGGAACTCCAACACGCGAAAAGTTTCGGTATAATATACTAGAGATTGGAGCATCAGTGCTCCAATCTCAACTATATTATGATGGACCGGTATATTACACTAGAACTCCAGTATATTATACTAGAGTTCCAGTATATTATATTGGAGTTCCAATTTATTATACTAGAGTATTTTTTGGATTTTGAACATTATTTTCATTCAGATTTATCTTTACATGAAAAGTGGCTAAATTACGATTACGTTTGAAATTGTGGGTATTTTTTAATGACCACCGGTAAATCTGATTATTTTTGAATTTCTCCATAACATTAATAATATTATAGTTTTTAATATATAGATACGTATATATAAAGACAGAAATGTCTTTTTTAAACCTTTTAATGCACCAAATCAAACAGTCGAAAAGAAATAATCACAGCATAACTGATTTCAGTATTACTAATTTAGCATTATTCATACAACATATTCAATATTATTTTTAGAAAATTTTACCACCTATAGAATAGGTTAAGACCTAATTATAACATATAAATACCTTTTCAAAAATTTACATAATATAATAACCTTTTCTATTTTTGTAGCAAAAAATCAAAATTTAATGATTTCCTATATTTAAGCCTTATTTTTCTTAATCCAATATAACTCCCTCGTAAAATTTTATTTTCTCTTTCATCTTAATACATCTTTTCTTAAAACTTCCCAAACACACTTATTCTGTATCTCTCAAATCACTCTCCTCCCCTAATACTCTTCTTCTCTTCTCCCGCTTCATCCGACATCCAACTTCTCCCATTGTCGAGGGTTTAAGTTTCTTCATCAAATTTCTACAGAAATACAAGTATTAACAGGTATATTTGTGTATTTGTTCCCTTCCTCCATTGTTGCATTCCGCTATTGTTGACATCCTCCATTGTCCTTTGTTTTTTCTTTTTTTCGTTAATTTTTTTTCTTTATATTTTCATAATTTCATTATCAATCAACATGATTCTTCTATAATAACACATGCAACGCCATCTAAGAGATTACCAAGAGGTGTACCCACCAAAATTCTCAATTTTGATGGGCCATCTTTCTCGTTGCAATTGACACAATCCGAGTCTGATTTTGGGGATGTTTCGGCTTCAAAATTTGTTGGAAAGAGGAGTAAATCACAACATGACAAGTCTAAAGAAGTTCAAGTTGATAAATCTCCAAAAGAAACTAAAAATCAAATTGGGTCAAAAAGGAAAACCCCTATAAAAACTTCAAGAAACAAGGTAATACCTATGTTGAATATACAGAGTTATCGATTTCGGCTATTTTATTCTAAATTTTTATATTTGAAGTTTCAAGTGTTTGATTGTATTCATATGTATAATTGGGTATTTTTGATTCATACATGGTGTCTTAGTTATGTTTATTCCACTATGCATAGCTATTTATCGATTTAATTATTTTTTTTCGGAGTTATTCATTTTGATGTTCTGTTCATGAAATTGTATTCATATGTATTTGTATGTATTTGTACTAATTAATGTTTCCTGTAATCTGTGTTATTCCCAGTATGCATAGCCAAGCTTTTTTTCAATTCGAAGTGTTATTCCAGTAGTAGTAATACTTGTATGCATATGTATTTAAATGTATTTATCTTATATAAATGGACTTATGAGTAGTTTTATACAACATATACTAGTAGTGTATTTATATGTATTAACTTATATCTTTTTATTGTTAACTACAGGGATTAGATTTGTTTGTTAAGAACCAGCCAAGATTAGCACCCCATATTAGTAGTTATACTAATACTGAGATAGTATCCCACCTAAAAGACAAACTTACTCCCGAACAGTACCAACAGTTCAGTCATACTGTCTTTGGGCCATTCCTTCAGATGAAACGATGTGATGTTCAACATAAACTGTTTAGATGCTTCATGTCTCTTCAGTTAAACGGAACCCCAAGCAATGTATTTGGATTATATGTAAATGGTACTGAGTTGCACTTCACATTAAGGGAGTTTGCGATCGTGACTGGATTAAAATGTGTAGGCGAAGATGTAGATTTTGAGTTCGGTGAAAGTATTCCTAACAGGCTTGTTGTGAAATATTTTGGTGGTGCTAATATAGTCAAGAAGAATGATATGATTGAATGCTTCAACAACAAGGCATGGGGTATTGATAATGACGAGGATGCACTGAAGATCGCATTGTTGTATTTCATTCATACCTTCATATTTTCATCTGAGAAGAACATTGCGTCTATTCCCAAGTTGCATTTTGATTTAGTAGAGTCGGGCATTATTCTGAATATCATTGGGGTGTTAGCGCATTTGATATGTTGATAAATTCTATTAGCAAGAAGATGGACAATGTCAAGAAATATTACAGGATAGCTGGGATGCCCCTAGCTATGCAAGTATGGTTTTACGAGTGTTCTTCTTTGGTCGATTCCAAGATTGATGTTCGTGTTGGCGATGTTGTCCCAAGAATTCTCAACTGGAGAACAACTGGAAATCCGCCAACTTTTTCATATCTGATGAATGGAATGTTTAGTGACACTGGAAACAAGGTAATATACAATTGTTATTATATTTTTATCAATATTCTGCTGCTATATATTCATACACATAGGTGTTATATACATATTAATACATATTAATACATATAGTTCCTTTTATATTGATACAGTTAAATACAAGGATATAGAACTGTATTTTAATTTATTCTTTTACTTTTCTCCAGATTGTTTTCAATAACATTAAGCCTCAAGGAATAGAGCTTGCTGCACTACAGATTCCCCATGGGTGTACAGATGATGAGAAAATACAAAATGATGCTCATTCACACAAAACAGAAGATGATAGTGATGACTTCTCTTCTACACCCAATCTGCGTTCTAAGAGAAAGCTTTCTGAGAGTGTTGGTCATTCATCAACATCACCAAATAAGAAGTTCAAGGAAAAGGTCAGGATTTCTACAGGAGAAAGGGTATATCACCAAAAGTTTCTCCTGTTCGTGTGTCAGATATGCAACACAAAAGTGGGAATGACGCTCAGCTCCCAGATGTTAAGCAAGATGAAGTATTTGCTTTGAGGAAAGACTTTAATGAATTCAAAGAATATGTAAGTATTTTCTCTTAGATTTGTTTTTTAGAGTTTAATGCTATATTTTTAATTAATCTTATAATTGTTTTATACTGTTAAGGTTGACGGTGAGTTTAGTTCTCTTAGGACATTGCTGATAACTTCAAGATGATTTCACACCATCTTCAACAAAATCAGCCAAGCGAGCCCATTTGGAGAGATGATGGTGGCATTCACAGTGAGGCCAAAGATAATCACGAGGTTTAATATCAATTTAATTCCATTGCTCAAATGTTATTTTAGTAAGTCTATATATGTATTTAAACCTTTAATATATATATATATATATATATATATATATATATATATATATATATATATATATATATATATATATATATATATATATATATATATATATATATATATATATATATATATATATATATATATATATATATATATATATATATATATATATAGATGTATTAAAAGTACTGTATTTAAACATATAATAGTAATGTATTTAGAGGTAAATGTGAACTTATATCAGGATGATTCAACATATAATGATAATGTATTTAACTGTATCAACATGTAATACCATCTACCACTACTGACTTCTACGTTTCACAATTTGAA
This sequence comes from Nicotiana noctiflora, assembly GCA_032618575.1. Taxonomy (NCBI): domain Eukaryota; kingdom Viridiplantae; phylum Streptophyta; class Magnoliopsida; order Solanales; family Solanaceae; genus Nicotiana; species Nicotiana noctiflora. Next base: position 89,714 of record JASVEL010006772.1, read on the forward strand.
CTGGACGACAAGTTTCTACCCAGTCAAATACCCGAAACTAGAATAGTGGTTCATAGCAGTGCCATAAAGGATGAAGTTACACCTGTGCAAGTCCAAAGGAACAGGCGACCAAGTAGATGGAACTCTTCGCCTTACCAATCTAACTTCGACTCAGGAGGTTAGTGATCTTTCAAACGTAATATTCATCTTTCAATGTTATTGAAATATTTATATTAGTTCGTATCCAAAAACAACTAGTACAGCATGTTCCTCTGTTAAGTTGACACCAATATTTGAGCAAAGACACCCATTTGAGGAATATTCAATAACGGGGCTTAAACCTATGTTGCTCATCCAAGAATATGTAAAGTGGGTTCATGATGGTCTACTAGCAAGACATGATCAGAAGTGAGTTTAAAATAATTTATTGTGTTATGTTTTTCATTAGTTTAATGTCTAGAAATAACTAATGTTATACAATACTTGCAGAGGTAATCTTGAAGGCCATTACAAGAAAAACAAGTCTACACTTCACATTCCAATGGATTTTGGTGTTGACCAAGTTATTTTAAAAAATCGGTTTTACCTTCTGTCAATCGATGGGAAGTTATGGGATGACTGTCACACCTCCTTTTGGCGCGCCTTACCCCGAAGGATAACGCACGAGGGAGTTTTTCCAATTTAAGTGACAATATTCGAAATGAGATTATTTATTTAATTCAGAGTCGCCACTTGGAATAAATTATAGTGTTCCAAGTCACCGATTTATACAAATCCCAAATTGAGGAAATTTAGACTTTCCAAATGAAGTCTGCGAACCAGAAATTCTAAGTAAGGAATTCTGTTGACCCGAGGGAAGGTGTTAGGCACCCCCGAATCCCGTGGTTCTAGCAGGGTCGCTTCAATTATCATAAATGGCTAAATATACCTGATTTTATACATGTTTATAAATTATATGCTTTAATTAAAATTTAAAAATGGCTTTGTTAATTTAAAAATGAAAGAAAAAACTAATTACAACATAGACTCGGACTTTGGACAAATAGTTGCATAAAAAATGTACCTGGACTACTCACTTCAAACCATGCCGGTTAAAGCAATTGTTAGACTAGGCGGAAAATCAATTTATCTAAAATATGTCCATTGAGGTTATTTCCAATTGAGACCCGTACCAAAGAATATCTTATTTTGTAGCTTGTTGACTTAGGGCCGAAGATTGAACGAAAAGATATAAACTAATGGAAAATTGATCAAACTACACAAAGTAGAAATAACTCACCATGGTTCATTATTAAACATGAGGTTGTTTACTTTGGATTTCACTATTCTCAATCCGATGTTAATTGACGAAATCGAAACTACGTGATTAAAGTTGACCTAGCTTTGGCATCTAAAGCATCGACTAACTTATCTCGTTTGCTTAATTACAAATAGATTTCAAGGAAAAAATTCAAATGAAGAAAACTCGAAGAATAATTCCGGACATTTTATGTTAATAGCTAAATTTAATCAAACTAAGACTTTAAATATGCTTAAGCTACTTGACTTTAAACCCATTACTTACACAATATTAAAAAGAAATCTAATCCGAATTGGCTAGTTTTGACGTACGAGTCTCGAACATATACTAACAATAATAGATGCTAATTAAGCATAAATAAATAAAAACTAATGTCTATTTTAATCAATATCCCCAGAGTAACCAAATTTATAATGATAGACAATACGAGCCCGGCGGATTTGTTTCAATTTCGTACATGCTGAAGGTAAGAACTAAATAGACATACTATACTATGTGCACCCTATATCTTTTGATGACTAACTTTATAGTTCTATTATAACAAAACAATCCAATGTTTAATGACTAAACTAACATAATCATTCATGTGGTGGCCTCACAATAGTATTCAAAACGTGCTTTCATTTTTATTTCCAGTAAAAGCAATAAACAACCCAAGGATGTGTACCTGAAATTCAAAAGCAAAGAGGAAGTCAGTAATTTGTTCGACAATGAACAAAAACAGCAAGGCAGCCGCAACAGCAAATTCCAGCAATGACCAACAAACCAAAACTCAATTCAAACAACCCAGGGATAGTGCGAAACAATAGAGATCAAATTGGACCAAAACACAACCTTGGCTGAAAATAAATGATTCGAAACAAACAAATCCAAACCCCAGAACTTATTTGCTTTGCCAAAACTCTAAACCAAACTAAAAAAATTCTCCAGGAAACTCCCTCACAGATTTTTCAATGTGTTTTGAGGATGTTTACGTCTCAAATGTGTCTGTTTTCTTTCAAAGGGCTTAGTGTGTCTGAAAATCTCCACTTCTAAAGGTCTGAAATTCTCTAAGAAGCTCTCTTTTTTGGAGGTTGTGTGTGTCCTTCAAATCTGTTTTTCAGCCTCTTTTTATAGCCTGAAAGACTCAAAACATCAACCTATTTTAATTGTTTCAGATCTGTCCAGCACATGTTATTCTCTCTTTTTTGCACTTTTCAGCTTTTTAATGCACTAGGCCAAATAAGAAACTAATGTCTTCCCATGTTCAGCCCTTATCCAGCATATAAAGACTGCCAATTCTATTTAAAACTATCCAGGCCGAACCTTTTTCTATTTAAAAACTAATCTGCAGTTCAAATGTAATGCCTATCCTGCTGTAAAACAAATTCCACTAACTTTAAACCATGTGCATTGCACTCTTAGATACCTAGTTGTTGGCTTTCAAATTCTAAACTAAAATAGCTATATTCAATTCAGTAGCTAACTCAATAACCAAAATCAACCAAATAGCCTAATTCGATTCAAACAGTGAATTCAGATCAAATGAGCCAATGCTAAGTTTCTGCCCTAATGTTTTAACGAATAGACCTACCAAAGTAAATCGACGACATTCAATTAGTCGATTACAACATCTATAATCGATAACACATAGTCGACGAACAAATTTTCGATTCACAAGCACTTAGGCAGAACATGACAGTGCAGAAACATTATTCGACTCCAATAATCGAATCGAATACGCACACTTAATAACAAACAAAAATCACGCAATGAAACAGAAAAAACAATTGACCATATAAAAGGTCTTCAAGGGAAGGAACAGAAAAATAAAAATCTGAAGAATTAACAAAAAAAAAATGTAAACTATAAAACAACTACACTAATCAACGAGTACAAATAAGTAAACAAGAACAGAAAAAGAAAAGAAATACCTTGAGAGGGGAAACTCGGCTTGAAAAGAAATGAACTTGACTGGAAATTTTGGTATTCGGGGTCGAATGGACCTTAATTGAAATGTTTTCAAATGAAAACAATCCAATTAAGGTCTATTAGACCCCAATTTCCCTTTGAATTTAGACAAAAAATCCCTAATTCAAATTCTAGGGTTCTTGAACCTCGGTTTTGGGGCTTGACTTCTGGCCAGATTCGAAAGGAACGGGGCATAGATTCATTGAAAGGATGGTCTAGTGGTGGTGTGGTATCAATTTGGGTGTTCCTGGTGGTGTCAAAATGCTGGTATGTCGGGATATCTTATCTGTCTCTCCAGGAAAGATTTGGGGTAAGTTGGGTTTTAGGGTCGATCTTCAATCTAATATTCGAGATGATCTACGAAGATTTGAGGTTAGGTGGTTAGGGATTTGGGACGGGGAGGTCAAGGGGAGTTTGGGGTGTAAATTTCAGGCGGTTTGGAGCGCCACCGCCGGCGGAGACGATTTCCGGCCAGCGGTTCAGCGGCGAGGTTGGAAGGCCGGAAATCGCCTTTGGGGGAGACGAGCCAAAGAGGGGTCTGTTTGGTTAGGTGTGTGAAAGGGTTTGGGGTCTTGGGTAATTAGAATTAGGTTAATGATCTGGACCGTTGGATGAAGTATCATCAACGGTCCAGATTGAAAAATAGGAAATGGGGCGGGTCCGTTGGGTATTTGGGCTTGAGTTTTGTCCGATTTTGGACTAGCCCAGTCCATTTTCTCTTTTAATTCTTCTCTTTTTTCTTTTGAAATTAGTTCCTAATTTATTAAAACAAAATTCTAATTATACTACAAAAATCAAATCAAATTATATTAATACTAATTAAATTATACTAACAATTATCACACACAATTAAATATCAATTAAATATAAATCACACAACTAGCCATTTAAATGTTAAGAATGCATAAGATGAATTATTTTTGTGACTTTTATTTTATATATCATTTGCAATAAACTTAATTACTTTAAACAAGACTTAAATGCAAAAAATACAACACTATTTTTTATATTTTATTTTATTAGTTTAACAAATAAACATGCACGGATAAAAATATAGACAATAACTAAGAAAAATCAAACAAAAATACAAAAATCAACACAACACAAAACTATTCTATATTTTTTTATTTATTTTGGGAGTAATTCTCATGCGGGGTAAAAATCACGTGCTCACAACTGCCCCTCTTTGCGTGAAAACACGAAGAGTTTTCCTGCAAAGAATAATGAGCAAATACGAGCGATTTTTGCCCGCTCGAGCACTCCTTGTGAAGTATTTTTTGAAAAACCTTGATCGAGCCTTTGCTTCGGGAGGCCTCCTACATATCCCGGGCTAAACAGGAATCGGGTCAATGTAGTTCGGGAAATTTTGGTAGCTGGGACTACCGTGGAATAACACTTTGCTGTTACTGTTGCTATCGTTGCTGCTGTTGCTGCTTTCTGCTTACCGACCTCCTTATTACACCAAAAGAGAAATTAAAGATGAACTAGCTATGCTATCAAACTATGAGTTACAAGATTCCTATCTATGATTCTCTTGAAAACTTGATCTTGAATCTTAGCTGATTTTGCTGTAGACCTCGATCTGAATCTTGATGCTCAACAAGCTGTACGTGTTTGTTTATTTCTGTAACATTGAGTGAAATGGGATTGGCTGAACTCGTGACTTCAATCAGATTCAGAGCAATCAGCGCTTCTGTTTACTCCAACATTTGAACTCGTTTCCTTTGGTTCTTTTCCTTCTTTTCTTCATTCTGGATTGCGGTTCTACTCGTAGGCTATCTCGATTCTTGCATCCCGAGGTCAAACCTATTTAGACAAATGAAACAAACAAACGAACGAAATTTTTCTACCTTAATTTTGCTAGGAAAATTTTGCGAGTTAGTTGTGACACAGAAAAATAAGTAAAAAGACTCTTTGGTATTGGTCAAGAGAATCTTGATTTTTAAAATCACAGTTTCACAAATAAATGTTCTACGCCTTTCTGGACGGGAGACCCTCGGTTTTCTGACCGGGATTTTGAAAGAAAGTTTTCACGGCTTTCTGGCCGAAATTCAAAACAAAGCTTCGCGGCTTTCTGGCCGGAAGACCCTCGGTCTTCTGGCCGGGACTTAAAGAAATGGCTCCACAGTTTTCTGACTGGGAGATCCTCAGTTTTCTAACTGAGGATTTCAAAAGAAAGTTTTCACGGCTTTCTGGCCAGAATTCAAAAACAACTTTTCACGGCTTTCTGGCCGGAAGACCCTCGGTTTTTCGGCCGGGGTTTAAAAGAAATGGCTCCGCAGTTTTCTGATAAAAAGACTCTTTGGTATTGGTTAAGAAAATCACAGTTTCACAAGTAAACGTTCCACGGTTTTCTGGCTGGGAGACCCTCGATTTTCCGGTCGGGGTTTAAAGAGACAACTCCGCAGCTTTCTGACTGGGAGATCCTCGGTTTTTCTGACCGGGGATTTTGAAAGAGAGTTTTCATGGCTTTCTTGCCGGAATTCAAAACAACGTCTCACGGCTTTCTGGCCAGAGCACCCTCGGTTTTCTAGACGGGGTCTAAAAGAAATGGCTCCACAGTTTTCTGACTGGGAGATCCTCGGTTTTTCTGACCGGGGATTTTGAAAGAGATTTTTCACGGCTTTCTGGCCGGAATTCAGAACAACGTCTCACGGCTTTCTGGCCAGAGCACCCTCGGTTTTCTGGCTAGAGCACCCTCGGTTTTCTGGCCGGCGTCTAAAAGAAATGACTCAACAATTTTCTGACTGGGAGATCCTTGGTTTTTCTGACCGGAGATTTTGAAAGAGAGTTTTCACGGCTTTCTGGCTGAATTCAAAACAACGTCTCACGGCTTTCTAGCTGGAGCACCCTCGATTTTCTGGCCGGGGTCTAAAAGAAATGGCTCCACAGTTTTCTGACTGGGAGATCCTCGGTTTTCTGATCGGGGATTTTGAAAGAAAGTTTTCAACGGCTTTCTGGCTAGAATTCTAAAGCAATGTCTCACGGTTTTCTGGCCGGAGAGACCCTCGATTTTCTGATCGGGGTCCAAACGGATATTGGACTAACATGATTTGATTCTCTTTTTTGGAATTTTCATTTTCTTTTCTTTTATTCTTCCTTTTGGGTCTTCTTTTAGGTATTTTCTTTTTAACCATCAATAAATGCATAAGATAAAGATTTTGAAAAGAAACTTCCCCTTTTATGCGTTTTTCTTGTTCTAGAGCCATTTAAATGCTTGCGTATTTCACTTCTTTGGCTGTACCTTCTTCTTGCACAATTAAATAGACTTGCTTTCAACAAAGAACATTTTATTAGTTGAAAAAGTAGTTGACTTTGTGGCCTTGATTATCTTCATTGTTTGATCTTTGCCTCATTTCCATTGAGAACTTTGCTACCATTTGGCTTTGGGGTGACTTCTTTTCAAACTGTCCGGGTTTAGCCTCGGGTTTCTATGAGGATTTTCCTGTATGGGCTCTATCTTTCTGTCTCATTCCATTTCTTCTAAAGACCTTAGCCTTTGCTTTCTATTTCTTCCTAATATCCTTTCCTTTGGAAACAATCGATCATTGTGATCCAATCGGGGATTATATCAATACACCACTGAGGCTGGGGTTTTTCTTCTTTACCAGACGGGATTCTGTATAAACGGTCCTGTCACCTTTCTTTGTAATAATTTCGGAATTCAAAGTAAAAACGAAAGGGATTCAAAGAAAAAAGATCAAAGAATAAAAAATGAATCAAAGTAGAAGCGTCCCTTTCGGGGGGAAAAAAAAGGACTTATCTGAGGTGTATGCTGACTTGAAACTGACATGACATGCTTCTCGAACTATATGCTTGATCGTCACAGACTTTCACTTCCTTATGAACCAAAAACGGGTCTATGTTTCCAAGCTAGGGAGCCGTGCCAGAACCTTTAGTGATGAAATACCCTTTTTGGTTGATAGCGCCCTTTCGTGGATTTTCGCTAATCGACCTCTCTCATTTCTCTTCTCACCATCGCCAGGTAGCACTTTTTACGAGTTTTTACTAACGGGCTCTCTCATTTTGTATTTCTCTACTTCCATCGTCTTATGGTGCCCGAAGGTTTTCACCAATAAGACTCTCTCATTTTATTTCTTTTCATTCCATACGCTTCGGATCGCAACGACGATGTTTTCTCAGTCTCTATTTTCTCCACATCGATCTTGAAGGACTTGTACTCGGTTTGGGTAACAATAATTATGGACAAAATTACAACTTTGGAATCATCTTGATGGATCTAAACTGAATCGCCATATCATCTACCCCAGTTTCCTTTTTTTTGGGGGGAAATTGGGATTTTTGGTTTTGGTGTGACTGAACCTCAGGGAGAGGTTGCCTACGTATCCTTTCGGAATCAAGTCAGAACGTAGTTCAGGTTAACTTTTTTTTTTTTGTTGGTTTTGGATTCCAAAGAGGGTAGCCAAAGAAATGTAACCAACTCAAAGGGTTTACAAAAGGGTTGGTAGTGTTTGGGTAGCGGGAATAAAAGCCTTCAATCATTTCGACTTGTAAGGGCATCACCTGAAGCAAACCTCAGACATAATACCTTTTGACAACATCTGCATTCACAACTGTCTCGGGATCTTTTCCTCCCATATCTCCCAAGTATAATGCTCTTCTCGGCAGTATCTTCCTGATGATGTATGGTCCCTTCTAATTAGGAGCGATTTTTTTTTCGCTTCCTGGTGATGTGGAAGAATGCGTCTTAAAACCAACTGACCTACTTTAAAATTTCTTGGTTGTACTTTCTTGTTGTAAGCACGAGCCATCCGTTGTTGGTACAATTGTCCGTGACAGACTGCAGCCATTCGCTTTTCATCAATCAAAGTTAGATGCTCCAATCGAGTCTTAACCCATGCGCTATCTTCAATCTCTGCTTCAACAATCGTTCGAAGTGAAGGAATTTCTACCTCTGCCGGTATCACAGCCTCGATTCCATAGACTAACAAGTATGGGGTTGCTCCCACCGATGTGCGCACTGTAGTACGATATCCCAGTAAGGCGAAAGGTAATTGTTCATGCCATTGTCTAGAACTCTGGATTGTCTTTCTCAAAATCTTCTTAATGTTTTTGTTTGCTGCTTCAACGACACTATTGTCTTTGGGCTGATAAGGAGTGGAGTTCCTATGCGTTATTTTGAATTGCTTGCATATTTCTTCCATCAAACGACTATTCAGATTCGCAGCATTGTCTGTGATGATAGTTGTAGGTATACCAAAACGACAGATAAGATTCGAGTGTACAAAATCCACCACGGATTTCTTGGTGACCGATTTGAGAGTGACGACTTCGACCCATTTTGTGAAGTAATCAATAGCGACCAGTATGAATCTGTGCCTATTCGAAGCTTTCGGCTTAATCGGGCCTATGACATCCATTCCCCAAGCGACATGGCCACGACGCTGACATAGGATGTAGCTCAGTTGGAGGTGCATGAATCAGATCTCCATGTACCTGACATTAATGGAATTTTCGGACAAAACTGAAACAATCTTTCTCCATGGCTATCCAATAATACCCGCCTTGAAGGATTTTCTTGGCTAAGACATACCCATTCATATGAGGCCCGCACACTCCTGCGTGTACTTCGTGCATGGTTCTTCCTGCTTCTTCGGCATCAACACACCTTAAGAGGTTAAGATCCTGGGTTCTTTTATACAAGACCTTGCCGCTCAAAAAGAAACCACTTGCATGTCACCTAATGGTCCTCTTTTGATCTCTAGTAGCCGGCTCATGGTATTTTTGTGTTTTCAAGCATCTCCTGATATCATAGTACCACGGCTTGATGCTTGGTCCTTCTTCGATTGCATTGCAATAACCATGTCTTTCCTTGATTTGGACTTCCAAAGGATTGAGATGGGCGTTGCCTGGATAAGGTAGCATTGAAGCTAAAGTGGCAAGTGCGTCAGCTAGTTCATTGTGACATCGTGGGATATACCTGAACTCTATCGATACAAATCGCTTACCAAGAATATTGACATGATGTCGGTAAGGGAGGAGTTTAACGTCTCGAGTCTCCCATTCACCCTGAGATTGTTTGATAATCAGATCTGAATCTCCCATGATCAACAAGTCTTCAACGCCCTGATCAATTGCCATGTTCATACCCATGATGCATGCTTCATACTCAGTCGTATTGTTCGTGCAAAAGAAACGGAGTCTAGCTATAGCTGGGTAATGCTGACCGGCAGGAGAGATCAAGATTGCCCCAATCCCTACACCTCTAGCGTTTACCGCCCCATCGAAAAACATTTTCCAAGCATGACTGTCCTCCGAAACAACTTTTGTCGTGTTTACTTCTTCATCAGGAAAGTAGGTATTCAATGGTTGATACTCTTCGTCGATTGGGTTTTCGGTCAAGTGATCTGCCAATGCTTGGGCCTTCATTGCCGTGCGAGTGACATAGACTATGTCAAACTCAGTGAGCAGGATTTGCCATTTTGCTAATCTTCCGGTGGGCACCGGTTTCTGGAATATATACTTCAAAGGATCCAACCGGGTAATGAGGTGAGTCGTATGAGCTTGGAGTTAGTGTCTCAATTTCTGAGCGACCCAAGTTAAAGCACAACACGTTCTTTCCAGCAAAATGTACTTGACCTCATAACTAGTGAACTTCTTGATTAGGTAGTAGATCGCCTGCTCTTTCTTCCCTGTTGCATCACGTTGCCCGAGGACACAACCAAAAGAGTTTTCCAAGACAGTTAAATACAAGAAAAAAGGTCTCCCTGGCTCTGGCGGGACTAAGATTGGAGAGTTTGACAAATATTCTTTGATTTTGTCGAAAGCTTCTTGACATTCAGTTGTCCACTTGATTGCAGTGTCTTTCTTCAACAACTTGAATATGGGCTCACATGTGGAAGTCAATTGGGTGATGAACCTACTGATGTAGTTTAGTCGGCCCAGAAGACTCATTACGTCTTTCTTTGTTCTGGGAGGAGGTAAATCCCGGATGGATTTTATCTTTGTGGGATCCATTTCAATACCTCTTCTACTGACTATGAAACCCAAGAGTTTACCTGACGGGACTCCAAAAGCGCATTTGGCCGGATTCAACTTCAAGTCGTACTTTCGCAACCTCTCAAAGAATTTCCTCAAGTCTCGCACATGATCGCCCTGAGTTTTGGATTCAATGATCACATCATCCACGTACACCTCTATTTCTTGATGCATCATGTCGTGGAAAATGGTAGTCATAGCTCTCATGTATGTTGCTCCGGCATTTTTCAAACCGAATGGCATGACTCGGTAACAGTAAGTCCCCCAAGGTGTGGTAAAAGCAGTCTTCTCGGTGTTCTCTTCATCCATCAACACTTGATGATATCCCGCATAACAATCCACAAATGATTGTATCTCATGTTTGGCACAGTTATCAATGAGGATGTGGATGTTTGGTAAAGGAAAGTTATCTTTAGGACTTGCTTTATTCAAATCTCGGTAGTCAACGCATACTCGAGTTTTTCCGTCCTTCTTTGGCACAGGCACGACATTAGCCAACCACGTGGTGTATTGTACCACTCGAATTACCCCTGTTTTTAACTGCTTAGTGATTTCTTCTTTGATTTTATCACCGATGTCAGTCTTGAACTTTCTTTGCTTCTGCTGCACTGGGCGACAGTCAGGGTAGATTGGCAACTTGTGCACCACTAGATCGGCTCATAATCCTGGCATGTCATCGTAAAACCAAGCAAACACGTCTTTAAATTCAAACAAGAGCTGGATTATTGCATCTCGTGTTTTCTCATCTGTGTGGATGCTTATCTTGGTCTCTCGGATCTCTTCAACAGTTCCCAAATTAACCGGTTTGGTATCATTCAACTTTGGCTTAGGTTTATTCTCAAAATGTTCCAATTCTCGATTTATTTCCCTAAAAGCCTCTTCTTCTCGTATTCCGATTCTTGGTTTATTATTTCTAGATTAGGTGGCATGTTCGGATTTCAGCATGAGTTCCGCAAGCATGTCATGTTATTTAAAGCCGCATTATTAGGACTGAAAAGAAAGAATAAATAACAAAATTAGAAAGAGTGCAAAAATGATGAAATATTTATTTCATTTTCTTGAAATTTTCTGAAGATAAACAAAGTTACATTGGGAAGACTGAAAATACAAGAAAACAAAGAAAAACATCCAAGCTACGTCCTGAAGTAACTTGTGATGAAGGAAAAGTGACAGGACAAATCTACCAGAACTCCCGCCTGACTGGGAATAGTGTGGCCTTCCAATTTTGCAATTTGGCTTCTAGGCCCACATACAGCACCTCAGCGGTGCTTGTTCCTTCTCCCGATTGAACCATGCTAACATCGTAAAGCATTTGCCTCATGGCCCCACATATGTCTTCGATTTCCTCTGATGTGAAGACCTGATCTTCTTATTCTTCACTGTATCTTGGCCGAACAAAAGTTTGGTACAAATGTGGCAACGGTCATGGTAGAACCCATCCCTTCTCCTTTCTTTTATTGGCCCATCTCTCATCTTCAGGGGTAGGGCGAAAGCCTACTCCGAAGAACTTTTCAGCTACGGGTAAAGTTATCAGCTTCGGCACTCCTCGTAGGGACTTTCCCAAACCTTTTCCTGGCTGGAAGCCATGTTTAATCATTTCTTTTGCCACCATGATGGAGGCATTAGACAAAAAGGGTTGGGGGAAAGGGTTCCCTTCTTCGTGTTGGTCTGCCAATACAACCTTGAAAGCTTGATAAACGATGTGTTCCCTTCCTTCTTCCGCTTCTAAGCATGGGATGGATGGATCTCAATAAATCGACTGCTCGTCCTCCCCGTGGACCACGATCTCTTTTCCCTTGTGTTCAAATTTTAACATCTGATGGAGGGTAGAGGGCACATCCCCAGCTGCATGAATCTATGGTCTTCCCAGAAGAGAGTTGTAGGAAGTGTCCATATCCAAAACTTTAAATGTCACTTCGAAATCCACCGGGTTGATGGTCATAATCACATCGATCTCCCCGACCGTATCTCTCTTCACACCATCAAAGGCTCGCATGCATATGTTGTTGGGCCGAATTCTTTCAGCTCCAAATCCTATACGGCCTAGAGTGGAAAGTGGGCATATGTCTACTCCTGAACCCCCATCCACCATGACCCTCTTCATGTAGTAGCCTTCGCATTTGACAGTCAAATGCAATGCTTTATTGTGGGCCGCACCTTCCAAAGGCAAATCAGCCTTACTGAAAGAAATCTGATTGATTGTGAAGAATCTCTCCGTCATTCTTTCAAGTTGTTCAGATGAAATCTCAATAGGCGCATATGCCTCATTCAAGGCCTTTAACAAAACCTTCTGATGTTCAGTAGAATTCATTAAAAGGGACAACATTGATACATGCTCCAGGTATTTGCGCAGTTGGTCTATTACCTCATAGTCGGGCATTTGCATCTTCTGAAAAAAGACCTCTGCCTCTTCAGCGCTTACAGGTTTTTTTTTATGGGAAACGCCTTTGTGTGGCGTTATTTACCTCCTGCATATTTAAATACTTTTGCCCCAAGATTCTCCCAGATGATTCTCCTGCAACCTCTTTTCCTTTGCGTGTAACGAGTGTCCGTTGATAGCTCCAAGGTACAGCGGATGGATCTGTCACATGTTTTTATTGCACACGTGCAATAACCATGGGTTCATCTGGTTTTCGGGCCACATAGGTTCCCTTTAGTACATACACTACTGTTTCCCACTTCAAATGAAACTTCTTGGGGGCACCTATTGACAGGGGTCTTTCCACTCGGCCTCGCGGGAGGTAAAGAACTCCACTCTTTTGAGATGATGCCTTCACTTCGATCGTTTTTTCAGATCCAGTCTTAGGAACTTCAACCCTTTTCCCCACTTCCTCTTGTTTTGGGGTAACATCAGGCCGCTTCTCCATGTTGGCGATGGCAATTATCATTTTTAAAGTTGGGTCAAACTCCTTATCGTCACAAATTATCCCAATTATTGGCCCGTTGTTGTGGGTTGGCAATGGGTTATTTGTCACATTTGGGATGTCTTCATCTGCGAAGACTATCCTCCCTTGATTGATTAGATCTTGCACCACCTTTTTCAAAGTCCAACAATTGTCGGTGCTATGTCCCTCAACACCTGAATGATAGGCACAGTATATTCCTCATTGGTAGGCATGAGAGTTCGGATTCTGCCTGTTCTGTGGAACGGGTTGCAGTAGGTTCTCTTGCCTGAGTTTGGGAAAAGGAGTGGAATATGGCTCCCCAATTGGTGTAAAGTTCATTTTGGGTGGCTCCCGGTGGCGGGTGTTGTTAGGTCGGGGGTTGTATTGGTTTAGGTAGGGAGGTTGGTTTCTTTGGAATGGAGGTGGATTTTTGTTGGCTGGTGGCTGCGGTCGCGCAAAAGGTTGAGCGTTCATGACCGCGTAGGGTGGAGGCGGAGGAGCATAGGTCATGCTGTGGTGTGAATAGTAATGCTGGGGGGCCCTTTCAGAGAATACCTGCCTTGGGGTTCGGTATTTTCTATCTTCTACTGCCGCCATGACAGTTTCCTCCTTCTTTTTGCCTCTGGGCATCCCTCCAGAACCGCCTTGGATGGCTTGGAAAGTTGCCCGAATGGCCGCTTGACTCAAAATTCGACCCGTTTTCAAGCCGTTCTTCACTATCTCTCCAATCTTGATTACTTTGGCGAAAGGTTTTCCCATCGCTGACATCATATTTTGAAAATAGTCTGGCTCTTGAGCTTGGAGAAAAGTCGTGACCATTTCGATTTCATCCATGGGGGGTTTCACCCTAGACGTTTGTTCACGCCACTTGATGGCATATTCCTTGAAGCTCTCTCAGGGCTTCTTCTTCAAATTTTATAGAGAATTTCTGTTCGGTGCAATGTCGATGTTGTACTGGAATTGTTTAACAAAATCTCTGGCCAAGTCGTCCCAAATGTGCCAGCGAGATATGTCCTGGTCCATGTACCATTCTGAGGCTATTCCAACCAGACTCTCTCCGAAATAAGCCATTAACAACTCCTCCTTTTCACTGGCACCTCGCAACTGATTGCAATACTTCTTAAGGTGAGCAATAGGATCGCCATGCCCTTCATATTTTTCGAATTTTGGCGTTTTGAATCCTGATGGCAAATGTACATGCGGGAACATGCATAAATCAGCGTACGATACACTTTTCTGCCCACTCAGGCCTTGCATGTTTTTCAGGCTCTGGTCCAAGCTTCTCATTCTTTTTGCCATTTCATCCTGCTCGGGAGCTTTTGGATTTTGGCTTGGTAGGAGCTCATATTGAGGTGGCTGAGGATATATATTGGCGGCAACTTGGATATGATCCCGTGTAAGGGGTGGTGCCGGGAATGTAAAGGACAAGGAATCAAAGAAAGGAGTATGTGTGGTGGTATGCGTCGTGATTGGAACTGGCAAACCAACTGATGTTCTTGTGGATATATCTAATGCTGTCACCCGAGGATAGGAAGTGGAGGGTGATTCGGAGAGGGTTGTGACATTAGAATACCCAAACAGAATAGGTGGGTAATTGGTGGGGGTATTGGAAATCCCACTTGATCTGAGAAGAATTTCAGGGAACCCAGGGATCAGACTTGGGGGCTCTTTCCCGTTATTCCAATTGTCTAACATCTCGAGAATGCGGCAGCGCAAAATTCTATTCTCCTCCAAAGTTACTGACTCAGTAGCCGGAATGGTTGTTACGGAGCTTTCTTCCTAAACGAGAAGGGTTGGTAGAGGGATTTCTGAAGACATGTTGGCACCTCTTTTTGACCTTGTGAAATAGGGATGAGTACTTTCGGGCTGCTGAACTCTTCCTTTGGACCTTGTGAAGTACGAATGTGATGCCAAATTACCACAAAATCAACCACTCTTTACTAAAACCTGGAGTTTGGCAAACAAACGGTTAGTCTGAAACAACATAACAGATAAGTAATCTCACATTGGGTGTGATTCCCTTATACAGATGATTGTGTTGCTATATGTATTCGATTGTGATGCGTCATTCTGGTGTGTATTTTCCTTTTCTTTCACCCTCTATCGATCTTCTTTTCTTCCTTTTTTAGTGATGGTCGAATCTTATGTGGATTGTCTACGTATCATGTCCCCGCATGAATCAGACCGGGCGTAGTTCGGAAACAATAAACATAAGATACGAATGAAATATTTTTGAATTTTATTCCACAAATTTCAAACTTGAAACACTTTGCAAAATGACAACAATGGAGGAAAACTTTAAAAGGACAAACAGACTCTAAAAATAACAAACTCTTCTAAGCATGTTCCAACGCTTTGAATCTTTGCACCCGGGGGCGTTGTTTGGCCTTGCTGCGGTTCTCGACGTAAGATCTCTCTGTAGATTCTCCAACTCTGCCATGACTTGGTGGACGCATTCCATGATTGAAGAGAAGAGGGTAGGCCGAGGTACTTGTTCGCAGGTCAGACATCTTATAGTAATGTAGTGCCCGATTTCATTGATCCTGGCCCTGATCATGTCTTTCTCTCTGAGCAGCTACCCTATGTGTCGGTTCTTTGCCCCTAATACTTGAGCATTACTGGAGACTTGATCCAAAAGCCTATCTATTTGTCTTTCCACCCGTGCCATTAAGTCGTGGCAACGGTCTCTATCTGCTTTGGTATCCCGGACTTACCTGAGAATTTGTTCTCTAAAAGCGACATTTGCTTCTCTTATATCAATGATGATCCCCCCATAATCTTTTTCTATCTGTTGCAGACGGAGTTCTTCTCGGTGGGCTGCTCTTCTCCATTTTGTACGAATTGCAACCAAAGCTGCTTCTGCCTTTTCCAAGTCTTCCTGATGCTCAAAGGCTTTCCTTTCCAAATCGTTTATAAGCGTCTCATCATTCCGACTTCTCCTTGACCTTTCTGCGGTCAATTGCATCTCCTGAATTTGAGTTCGGACTGTTTCTCTTTACTGCTCCCAACCGGCCCTTTCCTGATCGAAATCAGCCTGTTGTATATCCATGGCAGCTTCCAAAATTTCCTTGTCCTCTTTTAAGGTGTTAATGCAAGATTAGAAATCTTGCGTTGTCTCACGTTTAGCCTCCCTAACTCTGGTTTCTATCTCTTTCTCCCAATCGACGGCATACTTTATCGACCTTTCTGCCCTTTTATCACGGCCCGAATTTTCCCCCAACATCGGGATCGTGATGGCGCCTACTCGTGATAGCTAGGCAAGCCACTTTACACACACTATCCTATTTTTAGCAATACTTCATACTCAATTTAACAACCAAAATCATAATCTTAATTAAACAAGTGCGGAAGACTTTATAAAAATAGAAATAAGTAGTTTCAAGGTAACTGATACTGAAATCCTCTACCCAAGACGTGGAGTCACCAACTCACGAACTACTACCTGAATACTACACATAAAAGTCTAAAAGAAATATAACATAATCTATTTGTCTCGAAACAATGACATAAATAAAAGGAAGAGACGCCGGGCCTGCGGACGCCTGCAAGCTACCTCGGTCTCAAATATGATCAACGTCCACGTGAAAGATCTACTGCTGCTGCTCCTGATCGAAACCTGGACCTGTGCAAAAATGCACAGAAGTGTCACGACCCAAACCCTGGTCGTGATGGTGCCCAACACAATTCTAGGAAAGCCCGACCATATTATCTCTTAACCAGCCATTTATTAATTCCAGTTAATCAAGTTAAACTTAAACGGCAAGTGTTCATATCAAAATAATAAACGTAATAGTAGAAACATACAAAATACGGTCCCAACTAAATCGTGGTGTCACGAGTCTGAGCCTCTACAAATGAGATCTACTACACAATCAAGTCTAAGCAGAATGGAGATAACAAAATGATAAAAAGGAAGAGGTCAGGTACTGCGGACGTCGGCAGCAACCTTGAAGTCTCCACAAAATAAGGATAATAAAGCAGTTGCGATAGCTCAACTGCCCTCCTGAACCTGTATATCTGCACAAAAAGTGCAGGGGAGTGGGGTGACTATATTTCAACTCAGTGAGTAATAATAATAAACAATAACTGAAAATAAGAACACCTATACTATCACTAAACAGTTCTAAGGCAAACCCCCACAGGTAAGTCATTACTACAATGAATACTCTGATCTCCAGTCCACATCTATCTCAACAAGGTCCCACAGTGACCAAATACTCACTCGTACCACTACGATGTACAGCCATCTCAATACATGAAGGTATATACATATGTCTATAATGTATAAGTATTTAAGTATGTATAAGGATATGAATAAGTATAATGTTGCGGCGTGCAGCCCGCTCCAATACATATATCGCTGCGGCGCGCAGCCCGCTCCATTTAACGTTGACGGCGCTCACTGGGGGTGTATACAGACTTTGGAGGGGCTCCTAGGCCCAAGCGCTATGATGCTGCGGCGTGCAGCCCGATCCACACATATATTGCTGCGGCGTGCAGTCCGATCCAATATATATACATATACATATATAACTATACTGCTGCGGCGTGCAGCCCGATCCCATAATATACACCAGTGCTCACCGTGAATGTGTGCGGACTCGGACTCCGAAAGGGCTCCTACAGCCCAAGCGCAATAATACTGTGACGTGCAGTCCGATCCACATGTATGTTACTGCGGCGTGCAGTCCAATCCAATATATATAATGCTACGGCGTGCTGGCATGCAGCCCGATCCAATATAGATATATGTATAATATCTCATAGTGGGTCCTCGACACTATTTCAGTCGGTATAGACTTGGCCTCTCAGGCCCACTCAGCTAGAACAAGGAATTCCACCCTAGATAGTCTCTCTCAAGGTACACACCTAATACAGGCTCATGATATGCTATACAGCTATAACTACGGCTGAGTGTATGTATCCAGCAAGATATAAGGGCCGCTTAGCTCTACTGGCTCCCCTAATACTCTACATATCGGCACAAGGCCCCAAACATGGCTACTAGCCCAATTACACAGTTAAAATCTCATTCACATTCATAATACACAATACGATATTAGCCGGGAAGGACCAAGTCCAACTCCCCAATCACAATGTCACCACGCCCGTCACAAGACGCGTGTCTCATCTCAACATAGCACAGTGAAGTGCTAGTCGGGGTTTCAAACCCTCAGTACATTATTTACTATCACCACTCACCTCGAACCGGTAGAAGCTTCAATCCGCCTTGCGCTTGCCTCGCAAATCAATCTCCTCGGATGCCAAATCTGCTCAAAATCATAGAGAATGCATCAATATATGCTAATTTCACGCAATTCATTCGAAATAACCCAAATTGTATCAAAACCCACAAAGTTGTCAAAACCAGACTTTTGGTGCGTTTCTCGAAAAATTATAAAAGTTACATATTCGGAACCCTCGTCTCAATACAAGTCTAGGCATATCAAATTTACCAAATTTGGACTCCATTTGCCCGTTCATATCGGTATTTTTCTAAAAGTTTTGGCCTAGGGCTAAAACCCACATTAAATCCTCCGTTTTCATAGAAATAATCCATGATTTCATGATAAAAGCGTGTAATTAAACCACGAAACTTACCTCTGACAATATCCCGATGACTTCCCAGATATTTCCCTTCACTTCCTCTCTCTAGGCTTCAAAAATGGAGGGTTTTGCAAATGAACCCGTAAGGAAATGTTTCTGGTTTTAAATTCACTGTCTGGCATTTTACCCTACGCGATCGCAACACTGGGCTCGCGATCGCGATGCATAAAAACCTGGGCTGCCAACTTTCCTCTACGCGATCGCGTGGACCTGGACGCGATCGCAGTACTCAACCCATCGACCCTACGCGATCGCATCAAAAGGATCGCGATCGCACTGCTTAAGAACACGACCTTACGCGATCACATCGGCAAACTCGCGATCGCGATGAACAAACACTCAACCTCACGCGATCGCATCACTCCTCCTGCGATCGCGAAGAACAATCTCCCACCCTCATCTCGATACACTACGCGATCGCGTGGCAATGGCCGCGATCGCAGAGAACAAATAACCCTGCAATTTTATTGCAGCAATTCCAGCAGTTCCTTTGGCTCAAAATGGTCCGTTTGGACCCCCGAATTCATCTCGGGGTCCCTAGGACCCCAACGAAAACCACCAACATACTCCAAAACACGATACGAACTTGTTCCAAGCATAAAAACACAACCCTAAACATCAAAATCACCAATTACACACGGATTCAAGCCTAAGTTTTCTTCCAAACTTCCGAAACCGACATTCGATCAAAAACCCGACCAAACGACCTCCGAATGACCTGAAATTTTGCAGGCACATCCAAAATCACCTAACGGAGCTACTGCAACTGTCGGAATTCCATTCCAACTCTCGAATTAAAATCTCACCTACCGTTCGGATTTCGCCAAAATTCAACCTTAGCCAATTCAAGCCTAAAACTACATCGGGCCTCCAAATTCACTTTCGATCGCTTTCCTAGCTCATAAATGACCTCCCGGAGCTGACCGAATCATTAGAATTCGATTTCGAGCTCTCTAACTCACAAGTCAATGTCCAATTGACTTTTCCCAACTATTCCTTCTTCTAAGAGACTTTTTGTCTCATTTCCAACTAAACTCAATCCGAATTGACTCAAACTAGCCAAACATGCATATTGAAACATTAACAACCATTTAATGGGGATAACGAGGTGATAACTCACATGATGACGGGCCGGGTCATCACATTCTCCCCAACTTAAGCAAATGCTCGTCCTCGAGCGGACCCAAAGTTGTACTAGATTCAACACAGAGCTGAATGACCTCACCAAGCATATACTCGGGGTGATACCACTTCACCCTATCTTTCATAAGTCCGATAACGTAGTATAGCTGAATTTCCACAGTCTATCTGAACCATAAACCACATTGCACTTTCCAAAATCATATACCAAATATGAATCCCACATCTATACTCAGAGTACACACGATCCAACTGTAATAGCCAAACTCATCACTCCGGGTGAGATCACATGATGTATTAAACAGCCCAATCACTCGAGACGATAGTCTCTAATCACAACAATTGGCCACAATAACCAAATACTAGCAGAAAGAACCTTTCTCACTAGATAGAGTCTTATTCCAACACTTTCATATCCTGCCCACGGCAACCGCACATGCGATATATCGAACCCATCTCTCAGGTCAACCATTCATGAATCCATTTCCTCTTTAATTAATACTACAACAGAATTCGAAGCCAAATCTCGATATTACCCTTCTAACCAACTAAAATCATACATGCTCGCACTCATTAATGACTCAAATGATCATTTAGGTTATAACACACCACACTAGTGATATGACGCCTCAACACCGGCCTAAGCCGCGACAAGCACAACACATGCTCCAATAGAAAACGTCTGAACATACTCAAATCATGACAACTAGCCCCAACAACAGAGCTGTAATTCAATTCCTCTGTACCATCATATCATAAAACTGAGATCCCGTCTCACATCATAGGAATAGAGTACATGACTACTTCTCGAAAGGTCATAACATCACGTGGCCTTGCCACGACTCATGATTCTATCCAAACACTATTACTCACGAAGCACATCAAGTCACCATGCTCAGAACGGTTATCCACGCATAGATCTAGGTCTGAACCCAAACAATTAATCACACCTGCGGTGATACAATTGATGTACGCTATCAAATCCTGAAAGGACACAACCGATGTGCTATTCCCCGAGCGATACCCAATATGGACTATTCCTTAGAAGCAAGGAAGTATTGTATACAAGGTAACATATAGGAAGTTATATTTTCCACATCACACTGTTGTGGCGTGCCACCCGATCCTGATACCATACATGTGGCGGTGTGCCACCCGATCCAGATACCATACCCGTGGCGGCGTGCCACCCGATCCAAATAACAGTACCTGTGGCGGCGTGCCACCCAATCCAGATACTATACCTGTAGCGGCGTGCCACCCGATCCACGCATATTCTTGCAAAAGGGAATGCACATCGAGTCAAGTTGCTCGTTGCAACAAACACATATATAGCCTCAAGCTCGGCTACATGAAACGCATCCGACAAAGTTCCTCAATACCGGAACTGAATCAATGGTAGATACCTCTACACTGACATCCGCCATGAAGGCCCAATTGACAAAGCAATACCTACCAACCGTCTGCTGGCCCTAGGGTACATCTACCCTGCTGGAGCATGGTCTAATACGCTCTGCCACGCAGTTGTGACATTTCTATGATATAGTCCATATCACATTAGTCTAGACAACCTGACTTATAACAACCAGTCTGCAATCATATATCATTATTCAAATTCGTCATATCAAGTAAAAAATAGCCACTAGGGCTTCCAATTTCCAATAACTACTAAACGGTGCCGATACACACGATATACCACCACTGCGTAGGCGAATTACGAGAACCTCTAGTCTTCAAAACATATGTAACACATGAATCACTATGCCTGATTCCACATTCCACCATACGAATACATAATCACACATATCAAGCCTCTATTCATAAGCCATTCAGAAATTTCCCTATGCCATCAACAACTCAATCATCACTGCCAATCCAACAAGAGGATACCACAATACCATTGGACATTATCAATTTACATTACCTTGCCCTTTTTGACCATATACTCTGCCAAATCACTAGAATAGCAGTACCATTTTCCTTATTACCAGAAAGATTGATTCTCAGATTATCTGCAGCTGCCCACGCTGCTTGGGAATTCTAATGACTCCCCATATAATATGAACTGATCTCAAAACCTTGAACATGCCGTTATCATCTTTTCATAACACATCGCATATACCATACTATACCAAGATACATGGAAAATTTCTATCCCTCTCCTACGCCGCAAACATCAACACACTCAACTAGTCAAGGACCTTCATGATCCCATATGGAAGAAAAATCATTACACATTCCACGCTTCGCATACCGACAGGAATATACTCATTTTCAAACCATGATAAAACACATCACAACTCTTTCTTCCCATTCATTGCATAAGTTTAACTGCCAGGATTGAGTCCTTTTACCCACATCGAGCTACGCAACTGCCAGCACTCAAGAGCCTTGTTGCACCATATCTGCAAGACTCATTACTTCGAACACACACCAGGAGTTACTCATGAGCTTTTCATACTTTTCCAGTTTATTATCATCTTTCATTTAATATTCTCCTTCACTGGAGGATCACAATACCTCAAGTACCACAATCTACAACACCTCACTTTGACGAACTTCCTGCGATTTTGAATTCATTATCATTACTCTCCAATATAGATACATAGAATCTCATCATGCATATGACATAACACAAGTCTCTATTTCTTCTAACGAAACCACAGTCTTTAGCCACGTACACAGTCTTAAGGCACCTAAATGTTACAAGCAAAAATCTTGAACACTACAAGGCTATTCTCGGGGGTCATTCACCCTTATTCAGTTATAATTCAACTATCTTATTGAACAGAACCACTCGTGCCTTGTTAGAACTCTGACACCACCGAACATGATTACTTACAAATACAGATAGCTATCTTTGTTTACTATACACCGAGCATTCTTTACCAACAGCAGTTCAAAACACCCTAGTATTTCTTCAGATCTACGAAGCACCATAACCTTTACCAAAATTTCCGACGTACTTAGAGACAGGATCAACATAGCACACAACCGTGCAATCAGCTAGTCAATAGCAACCTCCCCAACTTAGCTCGAAGCCATATACGTCAAGGCACTTTTAGCCCCTCACAACGTTCTTACTCAATTGATGCCACAATGTTCTAGTTAGATTAAACTCAAGCCATTTACAAGCTTCGGCAGAGATTCAAATCATCACACATCTTAACTCTTTTGCAACTCTTGCATTTATACACTCACCATTTAAGCCTATTCTCTAGGTGACAGAATTATTTTCTAAGCCCCAATTTTTTTAGAAATTTCGGCAGAGTTTCCTCTGTAATTTGGCCTATCCACCTGCCAGCGAGTCACCAAAATCATCCTAACAATACATCCGCAACTCGACAAGACATCACAATGCATATCAACAACATAAATCTCAATACTACACAATTATATCATCAGCATTAGTACATGAACATGCGCTGCACCTGCTCAAATCATAACACATATACCTTTCACCATGATACACCTAGCACAACCAATTTGGTCTTCCTGTGTCTGAACTCATACTACCACACGTAATGCACTTTACCTTTCTACTACGGAACATGAACATACTCACCACGCCCATAGCTAGGGCTACGTAACAGATCACAATAAGGATTGAATACCTTGCAACTCACCCATTATCAAACTGCCATTTTCACAATTAAGATCAATACCGATCGTATGAACTTCATAATACCGGCTCGCGAAATTAGTACCTTGGTGCTCAAGCCATAGACAAGGATTTGGCCTCAAGTCCTCCAGACAGGCCCAACATGAACTCATAGAGATTATATCTCGTCTCTCGATTGGGGAATCATAAGCCATCAAGGCAAATTAATCACTAAGCACTCTGGTGCACTTACAAGCGTGTAGAAGGAGTTTCAAGAATTACATCTCAAGCTGAATCAAGTACGCACGATAAGAATTTCAAGAATTTAAACTTTCCTAAAAGGTGTGCAGCCTCCCGAGGATAAGTACAGGTGTCCCCGTACCGATCCACGAGACTCTACCAACCGGCTCATGACTCGCGAGACCTATTAACCTAGGCTCTGATACCAACTTGTCAAGACCCAAACCCTGATCGTGATGGCGCCCAACACAATGCTAGGCAAGCCCGACCATATTATCTCTTAACTAGCCATTTATTAATTCTAGTTAATCAAATTAAACTTAAACGGCAAGTGTTCATATCAAAATGATAAATGTAATAGTAGAAACATACAAAATACGGTCCCAACCAAATCGTGGTGTCACGAGTCTGAGCCTCTACAAATGAGATCTACTACATAATCAAGTCTAAGCAGAATGGAGACAACAAAATGATAAAAGGAAGAGGTCAGGTACTGCGGACGTCGGCAGCTACCTTGAAGTCTCCACGGAATGGGGATAATAAAGCAGTTGCGATAGCTCAACTGCCCTCCTGAACCTGTATATCTGCACAAAAAGAAGTGCAGGGGAGTGGGGTAAGTATATTTCAACTCAGTGAGTAATAATAATAAACAATAACTGAAAATAAGAACACCTATACTAAAACTAAACAGTTCTAAGGCAAACCCCCACATTTAAGTCATCACTACAATGAATACTCTGATCTCCAGTCCACATCTATCTCAACAAGGTCCCACACTGAAAAAATCCTCACTCGTACCGCTACGGTGTACAGCCATCTCAATACATGAAGGTATATTCATATGTCTATAATGTATAAGTATTTAAGTATGTATAAGGATATGAATAAGTATAATGCTGCGGCGTGCAGCCCGCTCCAATACATATACCGCTGCGGCGCGCAGCCCGCTCCATTTAACGTCGACGGCGCTCACCGGGGGTGTATACAGACTTCGGAGGGGCTCCCTAGGCCCAAGCACTATAATACTGCGGCGTGCAGCACGATCCACACATATATTACTGTGGCGTGCAGTCCGATCCAATATATATACATATATAGCTATACCGCTGCGGCGTGCAGCCCGATCCCATAATATACACCAGAGCTCACTGAGAATGTGTGCAGACTCAGACTCCGAAGGGGCTCCTACAGCCCAAGCGCAATGATACTACGGCGTGCAGTCCGATCCATATGTATGTTACTGCGGCGTGCGGTCCGATCCAATATATATAATGTTGCGGCGTGCAGCCCGATCCAATATATATACTGCTGCGGCGTGCAACCCGATCCAATATAGATATATGTGTAATATCTCATAGTGGGTCCTCGACCCTATCTCAGTCGGTATAGACTTGGCCTCTCAGGCCCAATATACATATCTCATAGTGGGTCCTCGACCCTATCCTAGTCAGTATAGACTTGGCCTCTCAGGCCCAATATAACATCTCATAGTGGGTCCTCGACCCTATCTTAGTCGGTATAGACTTGGCCTCTCAGGCCCACTCAGCTAGAACATGGAATTCCACCCTAGGTAGTCTCTCTCAAGGTACACATCTAGTGCTGGCTCATGATATGCTATACATCTATAGACTTGGCCTCTCAGGCCCACTCAGCTAGAACAGGGAATTCCACCCTAGATAGTCTCTCTCAAGGTACACACCTAGTACAGGCTTATGATATGCTATACAGCTATAACTGCGGCTGAGTGTATGTATCCAGCAAGATATAAGGGCCGCTTAGCTCTACTGGCTCCCCTAATACTCTACAGATCGGCACAAGGCCCCAAACATGGCTAGTAGCCCAATTACACAGTTAAAATCTCATTCACAGTCATAATGCACAATACGCTATTAGCCGAGAAGGACCAAGTCCAACTCCCCAATCACAATGTCACCATGCCCGTCACAAGACGCGTGTCTCATCTCAACATAGCACTGTGAAGTGCTAGTACGGGGTTTCAAACCTTCAGTACATTTTTTACTATCACCACTCACCTCGAACCGGTAGAAGCTTCAATCCGCCTTGCGATTGCCTCGCAAATCAATCTCCTCGGATGCCAAATCTGCTCAAAATCATAGAGAATGCATCAATATATGCTAATTTCATGCAATTCATTCGAAATAACCCAAATTGTATCAAAACCCACAAAGTTGTCAAAACCCGACTTTTGGTGCGCTTCTCGAAAAATTATAAAAGTTACATATTCGGAACCCTCGTCTCAATACGAGTCTAGGCATATCAAATTTACCAAATTCGGACTCCATTTGCCCGCTCAAATCGGTATTTTTCTAACAGTTTTGGCCTAGGGCTAAAACCCACATTAAATCCTCCATTTTCATAGAAATAATCCATGATTTCATGATAAAAGCGTGTAATTAAACCACGAAACTTACCTCCGACAATATCCCGATGACTTCCCAGCTATTTCCCTTCACTTCCTCTCTCTAGGCTTCAAAAATGGAGGGTTTGCAAATGAACCCGTAAGGAAATGTTTCTGGTTTTAAATTCACTGCCTGGCATTTTACCCTACGCGATCGCAGCATTGGGCTCGCGATCGCGATGCACAAAAACCTGGGCTGCCAACTTTCCTCTACGCGATCGCGTGGACCTGGACGCGATCGCAGTACTCAACCCAGCGACCCTACGCGATCGCATCAGAAGGATCGCGATCGCACTGCTTAAGAACACGACCTTACATGATCGTATCGACAGACTCGCGATCGCGATGAACAAACACTCAACCTCACGTGATCGCATCACTCCTCCTGCGATCGTGAAGAACAATCTCCCAGCCTCATCTCGATACACTACGCGATCGCGTGGCAATGGCCGTGATCGCAGAGAACAAATAACCTGCAATTTTATTGCAGCAATTCCAGTAGTTCCTTTGGCTCAAAATTGTCCGTTTGGACCCCCGAATTCATCTCGGGGTCCCCGGGACCCCAACGGAAACCACCAACATACTCCAAAACACGATACGAACTTGTTCCAAGCATAAAAACACCATCCTAAACATCAAAATCACTAATTACACACGGATTCAAGCTTAAGTTTTCTTCCAAACTTCCAAAACCGACATTCGATCAAAAACCCGAACAAACGACCTCCGAATGACCTAAAATTTTGCAGGCACATCCAAAATCACTAACGGAGCTACTGCAACTGTCGGAATTCCATTCCGACTCTCGGATCAAAATCTCACCTACCATTCGGATTTCGCCAATATGCAACCTTAGCCAATTCAAGCCTAAAACTACACCGGGCCTCCAAATTCACTTCTGATCGCTTTCCTAGCTCATAAATGACCTCCCGGAGCTGACCGAATCATTAGAATTCGATTCCGAGCTCTCTAACTCACAAGTCAATGTCCAGTTGACTTTTCCCAACTATTCCTTCTTCTAAGAGACTTTTTGTCTCATTTCTAACTAAACTCAATCCGAATTGACTCAAACTCGCCAAACATGCATATTGAAACATTAACAAGCATTTAACGAGGATAACAAGGTGATAACTCACATGATGACGGGCCGGGTCATCACATTCGCCCCAACTTAAGCAAACGCTCGTCCTCGAGCGGACCCAGAGTTGTACTAGATTCAACACAATAGCTGAATAACCTCACCAAGCATATACTCGGGGTGATACCACTTCACCCTATCTTTCGTAAGTCCGATAACATAGTATAGCTGAATTTCCACAGTCTATCTAAACCATAAACCACATTTAACTTTCCGAAATCATATACCAAATATGAATCCCACATCTATACTCAGAGTACACACGATCCAACTGTAATAGCCAAACTCGCCACTCCGGGTGAGATCACATGATATATCAAACAACCCAATCACTCGAGACGATAGTCTCTAATCATAACAACTGGCCACAATAACCAAATACTAGCAGAAAGAACCTTTCTCACTAGATAGAGTCTTATTCCAACACCTTCATATCCTGCCCACGGCAACCACACATGCGATATATCAAACCGATCTCTCAGGTCAACCATTCATCAATCCATTTCCTCTTTAATTGATACTACAACAGAATTCGAAGCCAAATCTCGATATTACCCTTCTAACCAACTGAAATCATACATGCTCGCACTCATTAATGACTCAAATGATCATTTAGGTTATAACACACCACACTAGTGATATGACGCCTCAATACCGGCCTAAGCCGCGACAAGCACAACACATGCTCCAATAGGAAACGTTTGAACATACTCAAATCATGACAAGTGGCCCCAATAACAGAGCTGTAATTCAATTCTCTGTACCATCATATCATAAAACTGAGATCCCGTCTCACATCATAGGAATAGAGTACATGACTCCTTCTCGAAAGGTCATAACATCACGTGGCCTTGCCACGACTCATGATTCTATCCAAACACTATTACTCACGAAGCACCTCAAGTCACCATGCTAAGAACTGTCATCCACGCACAGATCTAGGTCTGAACCCAAGCAATTAAGCACATCTGCGGTGATACAATTGATGTACGCTATCAAATCCTAAAAGGGCACAACCGATGTGCTATTCCCCGAGAGATACCCAATACGGACTATTCCTTTGAAGCTAGGAAGTATTGTATACAAGGTAACATATAGGAAGCTATATTTTCCACATCACACTGTTGCGGCGCGCAACCCGTTCCAATAACATACATGTGGCGGCGTGCCACCCGATCCAGATACTATACCTGTGGTGGCGTGCCACTCGATCCACGCATATTCTAGCAAAAGGGAATGCACATCGAGTCAAGTTGCTCATTGCAACAAACACATATATAGCCTCAAGCTTGGCTACATGAAATGCATCCGACAAAGTTCTTCAATACCGGAACTGAATCAATGGTAGATACCTCTACACTAACATCCGCCACGAAGGCCCAATTGACAAAGCAATACCTACCAGCCGTCCGCTGGCCCTAGGGTACATCTACCCTGCTGGAGCATGGTCTAATGCGCTCTGCCATGCAGTTGTGACATTTCTCTGATATAGTCCATATCACATTAGTCTAGACAATCTGACTTATGACAACCTGTCTGCAATCATATATCATTATTGAAATTTGTCATATCAAGTAAAAAAAGTAGCCACTAGGGCTATCAATTTCCAATAACCGCTAAACGGTGCCGATACACAATCTGTTTGTCTCGGAATAAGGAGACTACAGCTAATGACATAAATAAAAGGAAGAGACGTCGGGCTTGCGGACGCTTGCAAGCTACCTCGGTCTCAAATATGATCAACGTCCACGCGAAAGATCTACTGCTGCTGCTCCTACTCAAAACGTGGACCCGTGCAAAAATGCACAGAAGTGCAATATCAGCACAATCCGATCCCATGTGCTGGTAAGTGCCTGGCCTATCCCGGCGAAGTAGTGACAAGCCTAGGACCAGACACCCACATAAACCTGTGCAGTTCTATATGTATGTATACCACAAGATAACGAGAAATAACCAAGTAATAACGCATTAAGGAATATCTCGAAAGAACTCAACAATTAACAACAGTTAATAAGTCCACAAGGAAAACAAAGTATAATGAAAAAAAAATAAGTAATATCAAGTCAAGGAATGGCGAGTAGTTGCACGACATCACCCTTCGTGCTTTTACACTCATCCTCACCAAATGAGCAAATAAAATGCACGGCATCACCCTTCATGCTTTTACTCTCATCCTCACATCCATGATACGGCATAATCCTTCGTACATGGTTCAATAACAAGGCACTGCATGATCCTTCGTGCATAATCAATAAAATATGGCACGGCATTAACCTTCGTGCATAATTAATATCAAGGCACGTCATTAACCTTCGTGCATAATCAATAACAAGGCACGGCATTAACCTTCGTGCATAAACAATAAATCAAGGCACGGCATCACCCTTCGTGCATTATCACTCTTCCTCACCCAAATAACAATCACAGTTAAGGGCAAGAGGAATGAAAACAACAAATCATGAACCATCTATGCAATGGACACAATAATCATTTCAACAAAGTCCCGGCAAGGGCAATCAATAGCAATTCTACAACCCGGCAAGGGTTCAACAATTTATCTTCAAATATGTCTCACAACAAGTATTAACAACGACTCACGGTCATGTTAGACGCCAGTGTATGGATGCTCGTCACCACAGCCCATACACCACACTCGACCACATAGCACATAGCACATAATCCTATTCCCTCAAGCTAGGATAGAACAAACACTTACCTCGAATGTTTACGAACAATTCAATCCGTGGCAATGCCCTTTCCTTTCAAATTTGGCTCCAATCCAATCGTATCTATACACACTTGATTTAATATCATCAATACTACTCAACAAACTGATTCATAAGGCCAATTATAACTTTTACAACATTCTGTCCAGAATAGTGAATATCGACCTCGGGCCCACATGGTCGGAACTCGGGGTTCGGACCAAACTCCGATTACCCATTCCCCCACGAGTTCAAGTATATGATTTGTTTCAAAATCGGACCTCAATTCGAGGTCCAATTACCCAATTCATGAAAAACCCTATATTCTACCAAAAACAAGAAATTCTACCATGAAAACCTTTGATTTCTATTGAAAAACATGTTCAATGTTGTCAGAAATTGAAAGAATTAAGTAAAAAGTAACTTACAATTGCTTTGAAGAAGAGGGAGTTCGTGAAAAATCGCCAAGGGATGCTTTTGGGTTGTGAAATGTGAAAAATGAAGCTGGAAATCGTGATTTACAGGTCTCTGTGTTCGCATTTGCGAGCATGGGTTCGCAATTGCGAACCCCAACCAATTTCTGTAGTTTTGAAAAATAAGCTAAGGATGGGAAGTTCGCATTTGCGAAGCCAAGGAAAATCTGGGGAGTTCGCATTTGCGAACAAGGCTGGATCAAGGGATGTTCGCATTTGCGAACAGGAGCTTCGCATTTGCGAAGCCAAGCGGTTAAGGGAGGGCCTCGCAATTGCGAGGTTTTGTTCGCAATTGCGAACCAAGTAGTCCTGGACACCCCTTCGCATTTGCGATCAAGGGTTCGCATTTGCGATCAAGGGTTCGCATTTGCGAACCCGGCCTTGACCTGTCACCTTCGCATTTGCGAGAAATTCTTCGCAAATGCGAAGCCAACAACTGGGTGAAAAACCAGCAGTGCAAAAATTCAGAAATTGATCCAACGGCCTACCATATCTTTACCCGAGCCCCCGGGCTCCAAACCAAACATGTACACAACATCAAAAACACATTACAAACTTGTTCGTGCGATCACATCGCCAATATCACATCGTTTTCATCAAATCAAGCCTCAAGTTCACGATTTTCATACTTTTGGTTTTCAAAACTTTCAAACTTGGAACTCAAGGTCCAAAACATATCAAACGACATCCAAATGTCACCAAACTTTGCAGAAAGCACATATATAATATTTAAGACTTGTATCGGGCGTCGGAACCAAAATACGAGCCCGATACCAAGGTCAATTAATTCATTTTTCCTTTAATAATTACATCAAAAACAATTTCATAGAAAAATTCATAACTTGGGCTCTAGGCCTCAGAATTCGACTCCGGACGCATGTCCAAGTCCCATATTTTCCTATGGACCTTACGGGACCATCCGTTCTCGGGTCTGGGTCCGTTTACCAAAAGTGTTGACCGAAGTTAACCATATCAATATTAATATCATTTTTCTCCAAATTTCTCATAGAACTTATATTTTCTATCACAAAAATCTTTCCTGCTACATGCTCGTATCGTGCACGTAAATCGAGTCAATATAGAATGAGGTTTTCAAGGCCTCAGAAGCTCGAAATGATTAATAAAACAAGTGATGACCCTTTGGGTCGCCACATTCTCCATCTCTAAAACAACTGTTCTTCCTCGAACGGACAACAGAAAGAAGTACCTGAGTCAGGGAACAAATGTGGGTAGCGGCTCTGCATATCAGACTCTGACTCCCAGGTCGACGCCTCAGGAGGCTGACCTCTCCACTGAACATGCACAGAAGGATAACTCTTCGACCTCAATCGTCGAACCCGCCGGTCTAGAATGGCCACCGGCTCCTCCTCGTAGGATAAATCATTGTCCAATTGGACAGTGCTGGAGTCTAACACATGAGTAGGATCGCCGTGGTATCTCCGAAGCATAGATACATGGAAAATTGGATGCACGGCTCATAAGCTAGGCGGCAAAGCTAGTCTGTAAGCCACCCCTCCCACTCGGTCTAGAATCTCAAATGGACCAATATACCTAGGGCTGAGCTTGCCCTTCTTCCCGAACCTCATCACACCCTTCATAGGCGACACTCGGAGCAATACTCGCTCACCAACCATGAAATCTACATCTCGAACCTTACGATCCGCATAAGTCTTCTGTTGGGACTGAGCTGAACGCAACCTCTCCTGGATAGTCTTGACCTTATCCAAGGCCTCCTAACTAAATCTGTACCCAATAACCGAGCCTCTCCCGGTTCAAACCATCCAACTGGAGATCAACATCGCCTACCATACAACGCCTTATACGGGGCCATCTAGATGCTAGACTGATAGCTGTTGTTGTAGGCAAACTCTGCTAATGGCATAAACTGGTCCCAAGAGCCTCCAAAATCAATAACACAGGCTCGAAGCATGTCCTCTAGAATCTGAATAGTCCTCTCGGACTGGCCATCCGTCTGAGGATGAAATGCTGTACTCAACTGAACCCGGGTGCCTAACTCCTGCTGGACCGCTCTCCAGAACCGCGAGGTAAACTGCGTACCCCGATCAGAGATAATAGATACCGGCACCCATGAAGTCGAACAATCTCCCTAATGTAAATCTCTGCTAACCTCTCCGATGAGTAGGAGACAGATACTGGAATAAAGTGTGCTGACTTGGTCAACCTATCAACAATGACCCAAATAGCATCAAATTTCCTCTGAGTCAAAGGAAGTCTAGTAACAAAGTCCATAGTGATCCGCTCCCATTTCGACTCGGGAATCTCAATCCTCTTGAATACACCACCAGGCCTCTAGTGCTCATATTTCACCTGCTGATAATTTAGACACCGAGCGACATACGCAACGATATCTTTCTTCATTCTGCGCCACCAATAGTGTTGCCGTAAGTCCTGGTACATCTTCGCGGCGCCCGGGTGTATAGAATACCGCGAACTGTTGGCCTCCGCTAAGATCAACTCTCGAATCCCTTCGACATTGGGCACACAAACTTGACCCTGCAATCTCAATACCCCATCATTATCTAGATTTATCTTTGTGGCACCTCCCCGCTGTACTGTATCTCTCAAATCACGCAAATGAGGATCATCAAATTGCCTCTCACGGATATGCTCTAATAGAGAAGAATGAGCGACCGTGCAGGCTAACACCCTACTAGGCTCAGAAATGTATAATCTCACGAACCGGTTGGCTAAGGCCTGGACATCTAAAGCAAATGGTCTCTGATCGACCGGAATGAATGCAAGACTACCCATGCTGGCAGACTTTCTACTCAATGCATCGGCCACCATATTGGCATTACATGGGTGATATAAGATAGTAACATCATAGTCTTTCAGCAACTCTAACCATCTCCGCTGTCGTAGATTCAACTCCTTTTGCTTGAACAAGTATTGTAGGCTTTTGTGATCAGTGTATAGCTCACACGTCACACCATATAGATAATGCCTCCAGATCTTCAAGGCATGCACCACTGCTGCTAACTTAAGATCATGTACTGGATAATTCTTCTCATGGATTTTCAACCGTCTCGAAGCATAAGCAATAACCTTGGCATCCTGCATCAATACCGCTCCAAGCCCAGCACGAGATGCATCACAGTAAACTGTGTAAGGCCCTGCACCTGTAGGTAATATCAACACTGGTGCTGTAGTCAAAACTATCTTGAGCTTCTGAAAGCTCGCCTCACACTCATCTGACCACTTGAACTGGGTACCCTTATGGGTCAACCTGGTCATCGGGGCAGCAATAGAAGAGAACCCCTCTACAAATCAACGGTAGTAACCTGCTAACCCCAAGAAACTCCGGATCTCGCTCACTGAAGCTGGTCGAGGCCAATTCTGGACTGCCTCAATCTTCTTTGGGTCCACCTGAATACCTTTCACTGATAAACTGTGACCCAGAAATATTACCGAACTCAACTAGAACTCACATTTTGAAAATTTGGCATATAGCTAATTATCCTTCAGAGTCTGAAGAACCACTATGAGGTGCTGCTCGTGCTCTTCCTGGATGCGGGAGTATATCAGGATGTCATCTATAAAGACTATCACGAACAGATCTAAGTAGGGCCTGAACACCCGATTCATCAACTCCATGAATGTTGCTGGAGCATTGGTCAACCCGAAAGACATGACCAAGAATTTATAGTGCTCGTACCTGGTGCGAAAGGTTGTCTTAGGAATGTCAGCCGCCCTGATCTTCAGTTGATGGTAGCCCGACCTCAAGTCTATTTTCGAGAACACCCTCGCTCCTTGGAGCTGGTCAAACAAATCGCCAATCCACGGTAGTGGATAGTTGTTCTTTATTGTCAATTTGTTCAATTGTCGGTAATCAAAACACATCCGCATCGAGCCATCTTTCTTCTTTACAAACAATACAGGTGCTCCCCGGGGGGAAACACTGGGCCTGATAAAGCCCTTCTCAAGAAGGTCTTGCAACTGATCTTTCAACTCTTTTAACTCCGGCGGGGCTATGCGATAGGGTGGAATAGAGATGGGATGAGTGCCCGGTGCCAGATCAATACAGAAATCAATATCTCTGTCGGGTGGCATGCCCGGCAGGTTTGAAGGGAAAACCTCGGGAAACTCCCATACAATGGGGACTGAATCAATAGAAGGAACCTCTGCGCTGGAATCATAAACATAAGCCAAATAAGCTAGGCACCTCTTCTCGACCATGCATCGAGCCTTAACATAGGAAATAACGGTGCGAACGGAATGGCTTGAGGTACCTTTCCACTCTAGTCGGGGTGATTTTGGTAAAGCCAAGGTCACAGTCTTAGCATGACAATCTAGAATAGCATGGTATGGGGACAACCAGTCTATCCCCAATATGACATCAAAATCCACCATGTCCAAAAGCAACAGATCAACACGGGTCTCAAGACCCCCAAAGATAACTACACACGAACGATGCACCTGGTCGACTACAATGGAGTCACCCACCGGTGTAGACACATAAACTGGAATATCCAGAGCATAGTTGGGCACGGACAAATACGGTGCAAAGTAGGAAGACACATATGAATATGTAGATCCAGGGTCAAATAATACTGAAGCACCTCTGCCACACACAAGAATGGTACCTGTAATCACCGCATCTGATGCCTCTGCCTCTGGCCTGGCTGGTAAAGCATAGAATCAGGGATCTGCACCTCCCCTCTGAGCTACGTCTCTAGGACGGCCATCAGCTGGCTGACCTCTACCTATGGCTGGACGGTCTCTACCTCTACGGTCTCGACCTCCACCTCTATAATCTCTACCCCCGCCTCTGGCTGGCTGGGCAGGCTGAGGGTCAGCTGGGGCCTGAATCATGGGACGAGGGCCCCGCTGCTGAGTGTTGTCCGTCGCTCGAGGGCAGAACCTGACAAAATGACCTGGGTCACCACAACCGTAGCAACTCCTAGGCCGATGGGGCTGCTGGCCCTGACGACCTTAATGGCCTCCACGAACACCCTGAAGAGGCTGAGCATTAATAGGAGGCTGATCTGAATACTGCCCACGAAACCCACGATCACCTGGTCCATCCTGTGAAGCCTGAAGGGCGGAATGGAAAGGCCTGGATGACTGGCCCTTGTCAAAAGATTCTCAACAACAAGAAGAAGAACCACTAAACCTGCCTGAATGACGAGGCCTCTTGTCTGAAGAATAACCACATCCTCGAGCAAGAGTCATCTTAACTCTACGTGCTGCATTAGCTGCCTCCTGAAATGAAATATCACTCCCCACTCCCATAGCCATCTGAAGTCTAATTGGCCGATTAAGCCCATCTATGAACCTGCGGACCCTCTCCCGCTCTGTGGGAAGTATCACAACTGCATGACGTGCCAAATCAACAAATCTCGTCTCATACTGAGTAACCGTCATAGTGCCCAGCTGGAGGCGCTCAAACTGCCTCCGAAGTGCATCCCGCTGAGTAGCAGGGAGAAACTTCTCCAGAAATAGCTCTGCAAACTGATCCCATGATAAAGCTGGGGACCCTGCTGGCCGAGGCAAACAATAATCCCTCCACCAAGTCTTGGCGGATCCTGAAAGTCTGAATGTACCGAAGTCAACTCCATTGGACTCCACGATCCCCATAGTCTTGAGAATCTCATGGCAACTGAATAAGAAATCCTGAGGATCCTCTGATGTGGCACCGCTGAAAGTAGTGGTAAACAGCTTGGAGAACCGATCAAGTCTCCATAAAGAATCAGAAGTCATGGCCGCTCCATCTCCGGCATGAGCCGTGGTACCTGACTGAGTGGCCACAACTGGATGAACCACTGGTGCCTGAGGCTGAGGAGCTACTGGCTCCGGAGTACGAGCAATAGGAGTCTGGGCCCCTCCTTCAGCCTGAGAAGTGGCTGGTGCAACTGATAATAAGCCTACTCTGGTAACGCTGTCCATAAATCCCGATATCCTAACGAAAGCCTCCCGAAGATCCAAGGTAAATAAAGCCTTTCCTAGGACCTGAGCTGGGCCCACTGGAGCTGCTGGGATTGGAACCTCCTTGCCAATCTCAATACAAGGCTCCACCTCAGGAGTAGCTGCCGGGGGCTGAGCTCCGCCCCTACCACGGCCTCTGATACGGCCTCGGCCCTCTGCCCCTCGCAGGAGCTGCCTGGGGCTCGGGCTGCTGGTCAGTGGACGAAGAAGCGCGTGTCCTCACTATCTGCGAAAGGACAGAATAGAAGTTCAATCGGTATTTGAGGAATAAGTCGCACGACAAGAAAGAACAAATGAGAGACTCTTTCCTAACTCAATAGACTCTGGAGGACAAGTACAGACGTCTCCGTACCTACCTCTCAAACTCTACTAAGCTTATTTGTGAGTGGTGAGACCTATGTAACCTAGATCTCTGATACCAACTTGTCACGACCCATTTTCCCCCAACATCGGGATCGTGATGGCGCCTACTCGTGATAGCTAGGCAAGCCACTTTACACACACTATCCTATTTTTAGCAATACTTCATACTCAATTTAACAACCAAAATCATAATCTTAATTAAACAAGTGCGGAAGACTTTATAAAAATAGAAATAAGTAGTTTCAAGGTAATTGATACTGAAATCCTCTACCCAAGACGTGGAGTCACCAACTCACGAACTACTACTGAATACTACACATAAAAGTCAGAAAGAAATATAACATAATTTGTTTGTCTCGGAACAAGGAGACTACAGCTAATGACATAAATAAAAGGAAGAGACGCCGGGCTTGCGGACGCCTGCAAGCTACCTTGGTCTCAAATATGATCAACTTCCACGCGAAACATCTACTACTGCTGCTCCTGATCGAAACCTGGACCTGTGCAAAAATGCACAGAAGTGCAGTATCAGCACAACTGACCCCATGTGCTAGTAAGTTCCTGGCCTATCCCAACGAAGTAGTAACAAGCCTAGAACCAGACACCCACATAAACTGTGCAGTTCTATATATATATATACCACAAGATAACGAGAAATAACCAAGTAATAACGCAATAAGGAATATCTCGAAAGAACTCAACAATTAACAACAGTTAATAAGTCCACAAGGAAAACAAAGTATAATGAAAAAAAAACAAGTAATATCAAGTCAAGAAATGGCAAGTAGTTGCATGGCATCACCCTTCGTGCTTTTACTCTCATCCTCACCAAATGAGAAAATAAAGTGCACGGCATCACCCTTCATGTTTTTACTCTCATCCTCACATCCATGGTACGGCATGATCCTTCGTACATGGTTCAATAACAAGGCACGGCATGATCCTTCGTGCATAATCAATAAATTATGGCACGGCATTAACCTTCGTGCATAATCAATATCAAGGCATGGCATTAACCTTCGTGCATAATCAATAACAAGGCACGGCATTAACCTTCGTGCATAAACAATAAATCAAGGCACGACATCACCCTTCGTGCATTATCACTCTTCCTCACCCAAATAACAATCACAGTTAAGGGCAAGGAATGAAAACAACAAATCATGAACCATCCCTGCAAGGGACACAATAATCATTTCAACAAAGTCCCGGCAAGGGCAATCAATAGCAATTCTACAACCCGGCAAGGGTTCAACAATTTATCTTCAAATATGTCTCACAACAAGTATTAACAATGACTCACGGTCATGCTAGATGCCAGTGTATGGATGCTCGTCACCACAACCCATACACCGCACTCGACCACATAGCACATAGCACATAATCATATTCCCTCAAGCTAGGATAGAACAAACACTTACCTCAAATGTTTACGAACAATTCAATCCGTGGCAATGCCCTTTCCTTTCAAATTTGGCTCCAATCCAATCGTATCTATACACAATTGATTTAATATCATCAATATTACTCAACAAACTGATTCATAAGGCCAATTACAACTTTTATAACATTCTGCCCGGAATAGTGAATATCGACCCCGGGGCCACATGGTCGGAACTAGGGGTTCGGACCAAAATCCGGTTACTCATTCCCCCATGAGTTCAAGTATATGATTTGTTTCAAAATCGGACCTCAATTCGAGGTCCAATTACCCAATTCATGAAAAACCCTATATTCTACCAAAAACAAGAAATTCTACCATGAAAACCTTTGATTTCTATTGAAAAACATGTTCAATGATGTTAGAAATTGAAAGAATTAAGTAGAAAGTGACTTACAATTGCTTTGAAGAAGAGGGAGTTCATGAAAAATCGCCAAAGGATGTTTTTGGGTTGTGAAATGTGAAAAATGAAGCTGGAAATCGTGATTTACAGGTCTCTGTGTTCGCATTTGCGAGCATGGGTTCGCAATTGCGAACCCTGTCCAATTTCTGGAGTTTTGAAAAATAAGCTAAGTATGGGAAGTTCGCATTTGCGAACTTTTGTTCGCATTTGCGAAGCCAAGGCAAATCTGGGGAGTTCGCATTTGCGAACAAGGCTGGATCAAGGGATGTTCGCATTTGCGAACAGGAGCTTCGCATTTGCGAAGCCAAGCGGTTAAGGGAGGGCCTCGCAATTGCGAGGTTTTGTTCGCAATTGCGAACCAAGTAGTCCCGGACACCCTTTCGCATTTGCGATCAAGGGTTCGCATTTGCGAACCCAGTCTTGATCTGTCACCTTCGCATTTGCGAGAAATTCTTCGCAAATGCGAAGCCAACAGCTGGGTGAAAAACCAGCAGTGCAAAAATTCAGAAATTGATCCAACGGCCTACCAAATCTTTACCCGAGCCCCCGGGCTCCAAACCAAACATGTACACAACATCAAAAACACATTACAAACTTGTTCGTGCGATCACATCGCCAATATCACATCGTTTTCATCAAATCAAGCCTCAAGTTCATGATTTTCATACTTTTGGTTTTCAAAACTTTCAAACTTGGAACTCAAGGTCCAAAACATATCAAACGACATCCAAATATCACCAAACTTTGCAGAAAGCACATATATAATATTTAAGACTTGTATCGGGCGTCGGAACCAAAACACGAGCCCGATACCAAGGTCAATTAATTTATTTTTCCTTTAATAATTACATCAAAAAATATTTCACAGAAAAATTCATAACTTGGGCTCTAGGCCTCAGAATTCGACTCCCGACGCATGTCCAAGTCCTATATTTTCCTACGGACCTTCCGGGACTGTCCGTTCTCAGGTCTGGTTCCATTTACCAAAAGTGTTGACCGAAGTCAACTATATCAATATGAATATTATTTTTCTCCAAATTTCTCATAGAATTCATATTTTCTATCACAAAAATCTTTCCGGCTACATGCTCGAATCATGCACGTAAATCGAGGCAACATAGAATGAGGTTTTCAAGGCCTCAAAAGCTCAAAATGATTAATAAAACAAGTGATGACCCTTTGGATCGTCACACCTTTGCTCGGGCATTGATTGGTTGTGGAACCATTCAAGATATGCGAGGCTCACTTCTCCTCATTCTCAATCGGCAACCATTTCATCGATGTCGGAGAGTTGACTACCGAACCATACCTTTTGTGCATAAGTCTCTCTTGGGAGTTCCTCTGTCGTGAATTCCCACGTAAATGATCACATATCTTCAATCGAGTGCCTTTTTTTGTTCTCTATCCAGCTGTTGCATGACCCGTAGCGGGGCATATGGTTGGAAACCCCTAAATCCCATTAGTATGTAGAATGGGCGATATGTCGACATGTGCATGATTTTAGCGGAAAGGAACCAATAATAATTCCAGGTAAGTCGATCTGCTCTCAAAGAGTTGAGAAGTTCTTGCCAAGTCCTTAAATCTTCTGGAAGGTTTCAACGGGCAGCTCTGTTCGCATGACAACGAATGTAATTTAGCCACGTTGAAGTCTATCACAATTGGGTGATGATAGAGATGCTCTACAAACCACATTTGTAATAAAATATTACAACCTACAAAATAATCATGTCCTTCTTGGCACCGAGTTAAGGCCCGAAAGATGTCTCTTAGGATCATAGAAAGAATAGTGTGTTCTTTGTTACTCTGTAAATATGAGACCACCGCAGCCAAACAAATTCTGATGCGTCCGCCACGTTTGGGAAAAACCATGGTTCCCAAAAAAGTGATCATAAAGGCGTAGATTCTTAAGTCTCCCCGGGCGTTATAATTCAACTGGTTTAACAAATTCAGTGTTTGAGAATTTCTCGAACCCTTTCTTATCACCAAATCTGTTATAGAGATAATCCAGCGGCACCCAACCGTTCTCCAAACAACCCATGGGAACTCGTCGGAGACATAACTTCTTCAAGAAATTATTACACCCATTTGCCTATGAGCTGCGGGTCTCTTTTTGTGCAAATCCCTCCCAAGCCCTGTGAGTCCACCCAGTTCTTCCAAAGTGGGTGTCATTTCGCAGTCCCGAAATCTGAAAACATTGCTTGTTGAGTCCCAAAAACTCACTAAAGCTCTGATCAAATTTTTGTCCGGTTTTATCATCATAATGTCCGGAAGAAACTTGAGGTGCTTGTGGACTTGATTTCTTTCCCAAGCCGAAAAACTAGCCCACCATTTACAGAGCTGACCCGGGGTTTTGTCCTGGACCATGAACATGGGTGGCATTTCATCTCTCGCCCTTTTCTGACCGATTCTTTGCGATGAAGTCATGTTGATCCTAGAAAGATAAAATAAAACTTAAGAATTTTTCCCAAAATTTTTTCTTTTTATTAAAGAAAAAGGAATCTTGTTAATACGGCCTTTCACCACTTGAAGAAGATTTGAAGGCTGTATAACAAGATACCAGTGTGATATCTATATTCCGTTTTTGTGAAATTAGTCCTTCGGCGCCCCTTTTGAAGCGTTTGGATATTTTCGCAAAATTTCCTAACTCTTGACTAAAGACAAAGTCTCCTAATCTTAATAAAATTACTACTCTTCTTTTTCTTTTTTTTT
Organism: Nicotiana noctiflora; assembly: GCA_032618575.1. NCBI lineage: Eukaryota > Viridiplantae > Streptophyta > Magnoliopsida > Solanales > Solanaceae > Nicotiana > Nicotiana noctiflora. The sequence goes on from JASVEL010006772.1 coordinate 131,012, forward strand.
AATTTTCTGAAAAAGCAGCATTAGTTGAGCCCGATATGGGTTGCCTACGTATCTCACCCTCGATGAGAATCAAACTTGCGTAGTTCGAAAATAAAAGAACCAAATTATTTTAACAAACTATTTTTAAAAGCAATTTTTTCAAAATAAATTATTTTCAGAGACACTTACTTTTCATAAAAAAAAAACTATTGAATTTTTTTTTTTTTTGCATTTTTCAACATTTAAAAGAAGCTAATTTTTGTAAAATTAAGAAACTAACTATTTAGAAATCAACAAAATTAATCGGAGATTATTTCTTTTTCAAATTTTTCATTTTTTTTTTCAAAAAATATTTTCTAAGAAAAACACACTATTTTCATAAAATTAAAATGATTTTGTACCCCGACAATTTCCACTTCTTATTCTCCCCATTTCTAATAACAAACCGGTCGGCATGTAAGATCGAAATAAATGCACAGACAAAAGATGTATCAAGTTGGTCTTTTTGTTTCAGGTACACCTGTTCTAGACAGGCCCAACCCCTGTGTTGAGCCTCCTAAGTCAAATATGCACCTGATGCAAATATACGTTCCTATTGGGGATCCAGCATAAAGTTTTGTTATTCTAAGTCATCATCCTGTTGGAAAAGGTGTCTAGACTGGCTTTAACTCGAGCGTACAACTCGAGCCGAAGAGTGTCAGTGCACCGGTAGCATGGCTTTCCGGCTTAATTGACAAAACTCTCCGCCTAAACATGTGTGACAACAAATCCTTCACCGGGTGCCAAGCACCACAACTATCTTGAGAAAAATGGGCTATGTCCAGCAAATGCCCGATATTATATTTCAAAAGACTCAGAAGAGGAAAAATGGGTATCGGCACAATTTATATACAATTCACAAAATATCAAAGCGGTAAAAGCAACATTTAGCACACTAAATACAAACATATAATAAAATCAGGTAATAAATAAGCCAAATAAAATAATTATTCAAAGCTCGAATTCTTAAACCCTGAACCAGTGGTTCTGGGTCTGTGTCCCCAGCAGAGTCGCCAGAGCTGTCACACCTCCTTTTGGCGCGTCTTTACCCCGAAGGATAATGCACGAGGGAGTTTTTCCAATTTAAGTGACAATATTCGAAATGGGATTATTTATTTAATTCAGAGTCGCCACTTGGAATAAATTATGGTGTTCCAAGTCACCGATTTATCCAAATCCCAAATTGAGGAAATTTCGACTTTCCAAATGAAGTCTGCGAACCATAAATTCTATGTAAGGAATTCTGTTGACCCGAGGGAAGGTGTTAGGCACCCCCGAATCCGGTGGTTCTAGCATGGTCGCTTCAATTATCATAAATGGCTAAATATACATGATTTTATACATGTTTATAAATTATATGCTTTAATTAAACTTTAAAAACTGCTTTGTTAATTTAAAATGTAAGAGAAAACTAATTACAACATAGACTCGGACTTTGGACAAATAGTTGCATCAAAAATGTACCTGGGCTACTCACTTGAAACCATGCCGGTTAAAGCAATTGTTAGACTAGGCGGAAAACCAATTTATCTAAAATATGTCCATTGAGGTTATTTCCAATTGAGACCCGTACCAAAGAATATCTTATTTTGTAGCTTGTTGACTTAGGGCCGAAGATTGAACGAAAAGATATAAACTAATGGAAAATTGATCAAACTATACAAAGTAGAAATAACTCACCATGGTTCATTATTAGAGGTGAGGTTGTTTACTTTGGATTTCACTATTCTCAATCCGATGTTAATTGACGAAATCGAAACTAGGTGATTAAAGTTGACCTAGCTTTGGCATCTAAAGCATCGACTAACTTATCTCATTTGCTTAATTACAAATAGATTTCAAGGAAAAAATTCAAATGAAGACAACTCGAAGAATGATTCCGGACATTTTATGTTAATAGCTAAATTTAATCAAACTAACACTTTAAATATGCTTAAGCTACTTGACTTTAAACCCATTACCTACACAATATTAAAAAGAAATCTAATCCGAATTGGCTAGTTTTGACTTACGAGTCCCGAACATATACTAACAATAATATAAGCTAATTAAGCATAAATAAAAAAAACTAATGTTTATTTTAATCAATAGCCCCAGAGTAACCAAATTTACAATGATAGACAATACGAGCCCGGTGGATTTGTTTCAATTCGTACATGCTGAAGGTAAGAGCTAAATAGACATACTATACTATGTGCACCCTATATCTTTTGATGACTAAATTTATAGTTCTATTATAACAAAACAATCTAATGTTTAATGACTAAACTAACATAATCATTCATGTGGTGGCTTCACAATAGTATTCAAAACATGCTTTCATTGTTATTTCCAGTAAAAGCAATAGACAACCCAAGGATGTGTACCTGGAATTCAAAAGCATAGAGGAAGTCAGTGATTTGTTCGACAATGAACAAAAATAGCAAGGCAGCCGCAACAGCAAATTCCAGCAATGACCAACAAACCAAAACTCAATTCAAACAACCCAGAGATAGTGCGAAACAGTAGAGATCAAATTGGACCAAAACACAACCTTGGCCGAAAATAAATGATTCGAAACAAACAAATCCAAACCGCAGAACTTATTTGCTTTGCCAAAACTCTAAACCCAACTAAAAATATTCTCCAGGAAACTCCCTCACAGATTTTTCAATGTGTGTAGAGGGTGTTTACGTCTCAAATGTTTCTGTTTTATTTCAAAGGGCTTAGTGTGTCTGAAAATCTCCACTTCTAAAGGTCTGAAATTCTCTAAGAAGCTCTCTTTTTTGGAGGTTGTGTGTGTCCTTCAAATCAAATTTTCAGCCTCTTTTTATAGCCTTAAAGACTCAAAACATCAATCTATTTTAATTGTTTCAGATCTGTCCAGCACATGTTATTCTCTCTTTTTTGCACTTTTCAGCTTTTTAATGCACTAGGCCAAATAAGAAACTAATTTCTTCCCATGTTCAGCCCTTATCCAGCATATAAAGACTGCCAATTCTATTTAAAACAATCCAGGCCAAACCTTTTTCTACTTAAAAACTAATCTGCAGTTCAAATATAATGCCTATCATGCTGTAAAACAAATTCCACTGACTTTAAACCATGTGCATTGCACTTTTAGATACCTAGTTGTTGGCTTTCAAATTCTAAACTAAAACAGCTATATCCAATTCAGTAGCTAACTTAATAACCAAAATCAACCAAACAGCCTAATTCAATTCAAATAGTGAATTCAGATCAAATGAGCCAATGCTAAGTTTCTGCACTAATGTTCTAACAAATAGACCTACGAAAGTAAATCGACGACATTCGATTAGTCGATTACAACATCTATAATCGTTAACACATAGTCGACGAACAAATTTTCGATTCACAGCACTTAGGCAGAACATGACAATGCAGAAACATTATTCGACTCCAATAATCGAATCGAATATGCAAACTTAATAACAAACAAAAATCACGCAATGAAACAGAAGAAAACAATTGACCATATAAAAGATCTTCAAGGGAAGGAACAGAAAAATAAAAATCCGAAGAATTAACAAAAAAAAATGTAAACTATAAAACAACTACACTAATCAACGAGTACAAATAAGTAAACAAGAACAGAAAAAAGAAAAGAAATACCTTGAGAAGGGAAACTCGGCTTGAAAAGAAACGGACTTGACTGGAAATTTTGGTATTCGGGGTCGAACGGACCTTAATTGAAATGTTTTCAAATGAAAACAATCCAATTAAGGTCTATTAGACCCCAATTTCCCTTTGAATTTAAACGAAAATCCCTAATTCAAATTCTAGGGTTCTTGAACCTCGGTTTTGGGGCTTGATGACTTCTGGCCAGATTCAAAAGGAACGGGGCATGGATTCATAGAAGGGATGGTCTAGTGGTGGTGTGGTATCAATTTAGGGCGATTTGGGGTAAGTTGGGTTTTAGGGTCGATCTTCGATCTAATATTCGAGATGATCTACGAAGATTTGAGGTTAGGTGGTTAGAGATTTGGGACGGGGAGGTCAAGGGGAGTTTGGGGTGTAAATTTCTAGCGGTTTGGAGGGCCGCCGCCGGCGGAGACGATTTCCGACCGGCGATTCACGGTGGCGGATGGTGGCCGGAAATCACCTGGAGGGAGACGAGTCTAAAGAGGGGCTGTTTGGTTAGGTGTGTGAAAGGGTTTGGGGTCTTGGGTAATTAGAATTAGGTTAATGATCTGGACCGTTGGATGAAGTATCATCAACGGTCCAGATTGAAAGATGGGAAATGGGGCGGGTCCGTTGGGTATTTGGGCATGAGTTTTGTCCGATTTTGGACTAGCCCAGTCCATTTTCTCTTTTAATTCTTCTCTCTTTTCTTTTGAAATTAGTACCTAATTTATTAAAACAAAATTCTATTTATTCTACAAAAATCAAATCAAATTATATTAATACTAATTAAATTATACTAACAATTATCACACACAATTAAATATCAATTAAATATAAATCACACAACTAGGAATTTAAACGTTAAGAATGCATAAGATGAATTATTTTTGTGACTTTTATTTTATATATCATTTGCAATAAACTTAATTACTTTAAACAAGACTTAAATGCAAAAAATACAACACTATTTTTTATATTTTATTTTATTAGTTTAACAAATAAACATGCACGGATAAAAATGTAGACAATAACTAAGAAAAATCAAACAAAAATACAAAAATCAACACAACACAAAACTATTCTATATTTTTTTTTGATTTTTTGATTTTGGGAGTAATTCTCGTGCGGGGCAAAAATTACGTGCTCACAATGACAGCGTAAGTTTTTCATTATTGATATATTCTGTGTTCATTCCAAGAATAATCTGGTTTTACCTTCTGTCAAAACTATATTGAATAAACATGTATTAATCTGTATTTAAGTGCTAGTAGTCGAATGCTTAACTGCTTCTTCATATATTAATGCATTAGCTAAGCTTGTAGTTATAGCTGCTAAACAGTTCTTGATAAACCATATAGTGAATTTGATGAATATGCGCTATAATTGGCTGTATTTGAAAGGTTCTTGAGTATTATTTTTTTGTGATTCATTTTTGATATCTGAATAAAATGAAAGAGGTGTCAAACTTGCTGTATTGAGGGACTATATAGCAGACAGTCTTTATCAACATGTATTAAAATGTATTATACTATGTTTTCATCTATTTTTTTATTTTATTTCACCTTTGTTTTCTAGTTTAAACTGTTCTATATAATTGAATAAACATATATTGAATAAACATGTATTAAAAATGTATCAAATCATATGTTCAACTATAACTTTTCCTTTTCTTTTGATTTTAGCACATGGACATCATATTCTATTATTTGAGAAAAATGGGCAAGTACAACCAGCACAAGGGCTTCACATATACCACAGTTGACTGCATCTTCAAGACGAGAATAGATAAGATATATGCTAGGTATGAAGATACAGATAGCGATGCTAATGTAGCCAAACAAGAAGATGTTGTTTGTGAGTACATTAAGGGATACAGAATGCATGCTAATGTACCTTGGAATACTGTGGATAATGTGTTGATACCTGTCAACTTGAAGGACAAGCTTCATTGGATTTTGGTTGTTGTTAATTTCAAAGAAAGATGTATTAGAGTGTATGACTCTTACACATCTGTCGGTCATGATGCCTATATTATATTTGAGATTGCAAAGCTGGCCAAGTTACTGCCTATGTATTTGTCTATTAGTGGCTTTTACATAGATAGTCAAGGCATAGACTCGTCTTCATATCCGGCAAACACTAATCCAGACCATAATGAACCATTTCAAGTTGTGTTTGTTCCAGATTTGCCAAAACAAAAAGTGGCTAGCATGTAAGTATTCAATCATCACTTTTTATATATACATATTACTCTTATTATTCAATTAATCCTCTTTTTTGAATCACATATTATTGTGGGGATTGTGGGGTGCATGTTGCAGCTTTGCGGAGTTTCTTTGCACTGTTGGAGATATTACACAAAAACCTCCATTTGATGCAACTCTTCTTTGTCAAAGATATGGTGCTTTGTTATGGGATTATGCTTTACGCAAGATAGAGGCTGGTGCAGTAAGCGAAAGTGAAGCACCTTCAAAGATTGGAAGGCAAATATCTGAATTGGATGCAAACAAGCAGATAGTTTTAGAATAGTTTTATGTTAGTTTACTTGTTTCGTTCCAGTTATTTTGGGTTTACTGTGTACTAACTAATTAGCTGAAACGTGTTTTAGTTTTGAATGATAACCTGCAATTAAGGGACATTAAATCATTTTGGGTTCAGTTGTATATTACCTTCATTAATATCAGTTTCATTCTGTAATATACAGTTGTTATTAAGTTATATTCAACTGTTATAAGTTCAGGTGCATTAAGTTGTATTCTTAAGTAATGTTCAGGTGTATTAAGTTTTATTCATAAGTTAAATTCAACTGTTGTACTCATCAGTTATATTCATCAGTTATACTCATCAGTTGTGTAATATACAGTGCTTATTAACTTGTATTCATAAGTTATAAGTTCAGGTGTATTAAGTTGTATTCATAAGTTATGTTCAAGTGTATTAAGGTGTATTCATAAGTTATAATCAACTGTTGTTCAGTTGTTTAAGTTATATTCATCAGTTATATTCATAACTTATGTTTAGGTGTATTAAGTTGTATTCATAAGTTATGCTCCAGTGTATTCATAAGTTATATTCAACTGTTGTCCAGTTGTTTTAAGTTATACTCATCACCTATATTCATAACTAATGTTTAGTTGTATTAAGTTGTATTCATAACTTATATTTGAGTGTTGTCCAGTTGTTTTAAGTTTTACTCATCGGTTATATTCTTCAGTTGTATAATATATGTATTCAGGTGTATTAAGTATTATTCAACAGTTAAGTTGCAGGTGTTGTCTAGTTGTATTTAAGTGTATATTGCCATGTAAATTCAACTGTTAGTTAATATAAATTGATAAACAGTGTTCATATACTGTCTAAATGTATTAAGTTTTATTCAAAATCTGTATTTTATTAATATTTAATTATAAACACCCATGTTCTAATATATGTATATTACTAATATAATCTCATAACCACTTCACTCATATACGTATGATCATGAATAATTCTACTACATATCATTCAGACAAATTCTTGAGTAGACAATACATTCGAGAATACACTTATTTATTACGTGGAGCATTCCTACAAATTCTCTTGTTATGTCCTACTTGACCACATATGCTACATGAATGTTGATTTTTCGGCAACAACAATTCACTTAAAGTTTTGTCGCGCTTCTTCTTTGGCCTTCCAGGAGGTCTTTTCCATTTGGGTGGTAGTACAACCTCATTTGCAACATGTTCTGGTATAGTCTAATCATTTTTGTTTGGTAACGGGTAAATTGGCACATCGTATGTCATTACAATTGTACTTGGCTTGTAATAGTTGGAGCAATAATCATCTGGCATTAAAAACTTGATCTTTAATACTGCCCATGCATGTGGGCATGGCAATTCATCAAATTGGAACCTCCCACAAACACATTTTCTCTCGAGCATGCATGATGTGTAATACCTCCCACCATCGTTGACAGTATATAAGTATTGAAATTGAAGGTACCACTACATTAAAAATATAATTATAACTTTTGAACACATCAAACAGTAATAAAGTATATATATTTCAATATTAATTTGCTTCATCCAAGTTCTGTAAAACTCAACATGTATTCGAGTGTATTAAATTGCATATCAGAAAAGTTTCAACCTATATATGCTGCTAATAGTTTTAGCATTTATTTATATGGAATATGACATTAAACAACAAACTTACAGTCATACGAGTACACATTGTCCCATTCAACTCGAGCATCTCCTGGTACTTTTTCCCCAACGTCTTGTACGCATGTGTAGCTTCTTTACGGTTACTACAATTCCACCGTCCAAACATCTTTCTAACTTCTTCTAATAAGTCATATATTGGCAATTCTCTTGCTGAAACCAGTGATGCATTAATTGACTCAGCTATATTTGAAGTCATTGTCCATCCCCTATTAACATGTGCATACAACCTCGCCCACTTTTCGTATCCAACTAACTCTAAGTATTCTTTCACCCTAATATCTACCTTTTCAATCTTCTCCATAAAACTATCAAATTCAGATTGTGTGTATGCTTACCATCGAGAAGTATATTTCGCTCAACTTGGAATGGCTTTTTTTGAATTTCTTGTAAACGTTATTCCACAGATGCCATATGCAAGCAAAATGTGGTACATCTGGATACACTCTCGATATAGACTTAATGATACTCTCATTTCTATCAGAAACAATGCACATGTTTTCTCTCACACCGTATGCTATTTTGAATTGTTCAAAGAACCACGTCCAAGCAGCATCATTCTCTGAATCAATAACACCATATGCTAATGGCAATATATGACCTGTTAAATACAATTGTAAATAATTTTTTATACATAAATATGTTATTACAGATTTTAAAATAACAAAAATTGTATTATTAAAAATGTATTTACCTGCACCATCTAACGTGCTTGCAGAAAACAATGTCCCGGTGTAGTATGATTTTAGATGACTTCCGTCCACTACAACAATTGGTCTACAATGATCAAACCCCCTTATAAATGCATACAATGATATATACCCGTACCCGAATTCATTCTTTGCCGATTTTTCCATTCTAATGTGAGAACCAGGATATGTCTTATCCACTTGTGTATAAGTACCCAGGTAATTTTTGATATGATTCAGCTGGTTCACCTCTAATAAAATTGATTGCTTTTTATTTTGCCCTCCACGCCAACATGTAGCTAACATTTACACCTAAATCTGATTTTACATCATCAATAATGTCCTTTGGAGTGTATTTCCTTTTATGATTTGTAGCTTTGGCCTTATAATACCACTTATTAGGCTACTACTAGCTTGCCGCTGCTCGTATACTTTATCCTTCAACGGACATGTATGGTTGTCATTGAATTCTCTCACCTTGAATAATTCGGATTTGTTAATACTTGATGCCTTAAACCTCCAATCACAATTTTCTGAATTACAAATTAATGCATAGCTCGACAAAAAATACATAAACAATATTAACCATTATGACTTTTAAAATTTCTATGAATATATCACAAATTCATATCGGTGTATATGTAATGTTATATACTATTATATCGGTGTATATGTAATATTGTATGCTATTATATTCCAATATTTTAAAACTGACTAAATAAAAAAAATACAACTATATATATATATATATATATATATATATATATATATATATTATTGTGAAATTCATGCTTCTCCAGATATATGTGGTTCCTCTGTTAACAACTTTTAATTACAAATACATATGGATACAATTAAATACAATTAAGTTAACGAAACACATTACCTGACAGCATTAGACCTATCAACACGAAATTGAAACCTTTGAGCTATAGCATAATTTTTCATCACCTCTTTCAATGTAGACTTATCTTTGTATACTTGTCCAGCAATAACCTCCTTCTGATCAGTCTTTGTTATTATCAAATCCGTGTTTTGTTCCAGAATTCCAATTGTTTCTCCAGATTTGATAAGCTCTATAGCCATAGTATCATCTGTTTCAACATCATAACTTTCAGGTACTTCTTCAATTTGCACTATATCCCCTTGATTTACACCATCATCTTCGCTAAGTTCTTTCTCTGTTGTTGTTATGCAAAGATGATACATCCCAAATTGTCGATTTTCTTTTTTCAATTCTATATACACTTTGTACCCCATATCATTGTGTATTTCCATTGGTGTGCGATCTCCATCCACACTATATCAAATTTTAATGGTATTTGAGTTCAAATCAATACCCAGTTGATTCGAAATTGAACATACAAGATCTTTGAAGGAACCAAACTCTTTAATAAGTATTCCCTCAATTGAAAAGTCGACATAATCTCCCTCATCGTTCCACTTTCCTGAATGTCGCAACAACGCTGTTAAGCTAGACATATATATTTTCTGCAATTGTATACGTATGAATTGATTTGTAATGCCCTGTTTTTTCTCGTTAATTGGGTAAAAATATAGCAGATTTCATATGGATTTTGATTATTTAAGTTAGTTAACTAAAATAGGGGAAATCAAATTTTTTTGGATATCCTTCCGTTTTTATCTTTTTCAAATTCCCCAGATTTGCGCTTACCCGTTACTATTTTCACGCTAAATACATATTAATACACTTAAATACAATTTGGCATTTATAGCAATCCCAATTTATGCGGCGAATCTTAATGTTGTATTATTAAATACAACTTGTTTAATACACTAAATACATTATAGAATACGGTAAAACATTCATATATCATGTAATATTAGAAATGGTTTCTATTTATTGCTAATTAGGTCTTTATGAATGCTCTTTATGAAAAATTCTCTTATTTTTATATACCCTATCAAACTACATCTAAGTGATAGTACAATTATCCAATGGTACATGTGGTTGTAAGAGGTAGTTCGTTAAAAATAATTGAGATAGGCGCAACCAGACACTTATACTGGTCGGAGTTAGCATGACGTATTATGCTGGTGGGACAAGAAGTTATTTGATGAAATAATCGAGAACGCGCAAACTGATCCGATCACCACTATCAAAAAAAATTCAAACTGCAGACTTGATCAAGTATTCCAACATTTTGCTGGGCTGGGCTTCTTAGACATACCATGTCAAAATGTGAGCTGCAGGGGAATCTGGACCTTTTCTTTGGACAGATTTATTAATGGACTGGGCTACTGGGGGTATTATCATTTAGTCCGCGTTAACAATTATTTATATTCGATAATCGAAAACGTATATAAAATTTGTATAATTTTTATGCATAATATACATAATGTATATATACACAAAAATATACTCCCTCTGTTTCATATTAAACGAGTTACTTTCCTTTTTAGTTTGTTCCAAAATAAATGACACATTTCTAAATTTGAAAATAATTCAACTTTAACTCTCCGTTTTACCCATTTTACTCTTAATGAGAAGCTTTTATAACCACACAAAAGTCATATCACCACTAAGCTTTACCTTTCAGCTTTTAAGACCAAAATTTTTAAATGTCTTTCTTTTTTTCCTTAAACTCTATGCCGAGTTAAATTATCTCATTTAATTTGAAACGGAAAAAGTATATTTTTTCAACTATTATTTTGACAAAACTATACTGTGTCATTTTCTCATATATTTTGGTAGAGCCATCTCTTATGTTGTCTAATGAAGATTCCATCTTTATGATGAAAGAAATGTGAAGGAACAATTGGCACCCCTATAATTTTAGATTAAATAAATTAGTGGTGTATTAGAGACTAATTCATAGTATTTGAATATGGAAAAATATTATGGATTCAAATGTGTGGGTACTGGTGTAAAATCCAAATAAGAGATCCTAAGATTAATTTACGGTTTGTGAAGCTAACTTTAATAACTGTAGAGCCAATTGTTTAAACTAAAAATAATCAACAGATATAATATATATTTAAACTATATATAATATTTGTATAACCATATATAACTACTATATAATTTATATATACCAACTAGAAAAAGTAAATAGCAAATTTTGCTGAATAATGGTGTATAAGATCCCCTTTAGATCAAGTATCATACTTGTGAATTTCTATCTAACATGAGGGGACAAGCTATTGTTATGTATGACTTTTCCCAAATACTTTTTAATTATCGTTTAGATATATCGCTTTATACTCTGTATAGAACTTCTAAACATACAAAAATAAAACAATTACTTTTTAAAACTTGAATAAAAATAAATGTTTGACCCCATTCTTAGAACAAGTTCCATACTAGTGAAGTTTTTCACAACATTATTCAAGGGAAAATTAATTTTAAAATCTATACTCTTATATATAATTGTTAATAATACTCTTTATATAATTTATAAACATAAAAATAAAAATTAATATCTTAAAATAATGCCAAAGATTAAGGTTTAGGCCTCATTTATTTTTTTTAAGATCAAGACGTCTGAATCTGAATACACATCTGAATATCAAGATATGTATTAAGATTAAGACATCTGAATCTGAATACACATCTGAATATATTAAGATGTGTATTAAGATCTGATTACTAAATAATTAAGACTATTTGATTTTTAACATCTGAATATATAAAATTTATCTCTATTTGAAAATTAATAAACATAAAATTCAAATGAAATACTAACTAATCTAATATTTTATCAATAAAATTTATAGTTTTTAAAAATATGATAGTTGTTGGTGGTGATGGTTAACGGGTGAATACCGATTAGCAAAGGTGGATGGTGGTAGTATTGGTTGATGATGGTGGTTCATGCTAGTAACTAGTAGCTATTGGTAGTAGTGGCAATTATATTTTAGGATGGTAATGGTGGTGGTGGTGGTGACTGATAATAGCTAATAATGGCGGGTGGTGGTAGTAGTTGTGACTGAGGAATATGGTGGGTGGGTGGTGGTAGGTTATAATGATTGGCGGTGTCGGCCATGGTTGTTGGTGGTGATGGGGTGGTCAATTGTGTTAGTTGAGGTAGATGAGTGTTGATTGTGGGTGATGGTGGTCAAAGTGGTGGGGATAGTGGGCGGTGATGGTCAATAATGGCGGCGGCTATGATTGATGATGATGGTGGCGTGGTGGTGGTAGAGGTGGTGGTGGTGGTGGTGAGGTTGGTTGAGTATGATATTGTTGGTGGCATGTTGGTAGTTGATAATGGTAGGCGGTGACAGCAGTTAATAATAAATATATGATAACATATTAATGAAATTAAGTCTATGTTATAGATCTGAATCATACACCTATTCAGACCTATTAAGTGGTTGTGAAGTAAAAAAAAATAAACACACTTAATGATTAAGATCTGAATAATTAAGATTCAAATTTTAAAAACAAACGCACTTAATATCTGATATCTGAATGATTAAGATTCAGACTTCCGTTAAGTGCAAACAAATGAGGCTTAATTACCTCTATCTGAACTCTGAACCTAATCATTTATTTTAAGACGGTGGAAGAATTAGATAATTAGGAATAAGTATTCATGCATTATTAAAATATTAGAGGACGACTGCCGATTATTCATGTTGAAATTTACTACACGCCAAACCACTTGAAAGAGAAATATCTTTCCAGATTGCTTAACAAGAATTATTATAATATAAATAATGGTCAAATATAAAGAAACCAAAATGATAATGATATTATTATATTGTCGAATTTATTGTTTTCCTACTTTAGGAATTAATATTCCATTAATTTATCGTTTAATGAGTACTGACTAACAAACACCCATGTGATGTCTCATGCCTCACTTCGAATATAATGAATTGGGAAAGAAAAACATAAAAAATATTACAAAAAGATTATACCTTCAGCTGTCTATAATTATTAGGTATTTGTAATCATTTCCAACCGAGTCGGTCTAATTTCCAATCCTTTAGGTGGCATTTGTTTTTATAAGTTTTGTACTAAAATTTAATACTAATAAACTTCAACTTAATTTCTTTTTTCGAAAAGAAGTTAAATATTAACTGTTCAATTCTAATAAAAGTCCAATATATAAGTGTGTGGTTGAGACATAAGAGTAGCAAATGAAGAGTTCCTACTAAAACACTTTTTTTTGGTTTTCCGTCCGATATTCTCTATCGCATTGGAATCCAACTGTATTTAAATTCACGTCGTGTAAGACCCCATTCGGATGAAGCTTTCCTGTCAATGATTTTTTCATACCCATGACTTAAACTCGAGACTTCAGGTTAATAGAAAGCAATCCCATCTAGTGCACAGATCACGTCTAACTATGCCTTCTAAAAAGGACAATGCAGTCGCTGCAAATATAATCCGGTTTACAAGTCCGGAGTCAAATCCCACAGAGAACTAAGGTTTAGCTATAGCTGTTCACTATCCCCAAGAAGACAAGCTTGAACAATTCCTAACTTATAGATATTAAGATTCTTATGTTTAGCTAATTAAAATATTAAATTATCAACTAACAATACTGAGGGTTAGAGAAAAGATTAAGGAGGTCTCGAGTTATGACTTTCCCAATTGTCGAAATTCTTTCCGCTATGTCTTCTATAATTTCGCCTAAGTATTCTCTATTGATCATGAGCACTCTTACCGTAAATCTCTCCCGAGTAATTACGATAATTTACTAGACGCATTCTCCCGAGTTACGCTAGCTGGTTTTTAATACAGCTCACTTTAGATCGCATCCGTGGCTTCGTTATCCCTAATCCCACTTTTAAACCCTCGGCTATTGATCCCTCATATACTTTGGGAGTGATGTTGTTCAACAATTACCTAAATATACACTCTCTCCCGAGTTATGCATACTAAATAGGCACAACTAATTGAGAGCTCTTCAATCAATCAAAATATAAACATAGTTGAACAAATAGAGAAAAGCTATGGCTCAATTATATAATTGTGGCCAAACATGTCGTCTAATTCTTCAATTGTCCGCAACCATCGTCTACAGCGGTCGTGGTGGAACTGCAGTTTTTCACCATGTTCCATTTGGAATTTGAAAGATGTAAAACATAAAAGTTGTAGCCCTTTGAGTTAGCTTTCCAACCATATATTGTGGAGCCAAAATAAAGTTTTGAGCAAAAAGTTATGTCCAATTTACTAGACAATCGCAATATGCCTCCTCAAGTGTTCGTTTGTTCTCAACTATCAAATTTGACCCCTGAACACGATCCCAGCTTAATTCCTTAAGCTTTTACTCAGACTTCAAAGTGTCAAATCACTTAAATTCATTCAATAACATCTATATAGCTCGGAATCACACCTACATGGCATAAAATACACTGTTAGCGCAAACACTAGCGATTAAAGCGTCAACTCAACTAAAATGCAATAAATTAGAGTGTAATAATCGATTAAAATATATAATTATAGCCTATCATCATGCACCGCATCCTTTTGGTGGTTAGCATGATCTCATTTGCTCTAATTTTGGTGAATAGTTTTACCTACTTGCAATACTCGCAAGGCTACCCAATTTTATATGTTTTGTTTTGAATTTAATTTTCTAAAGTAGTAAGTGTGAGCACGTGATTTTTGCCCTACGTGAGAATTACTCCCAAAATATTCAAAATAAAATAGTTTCGCGTTAAGCGTGATCTTTGTGATTTTGTGTGTTGTCTTTCTTTTATTATTCGCATTTTTGCGTGCGCATTTCTATTTATTTAAATTTATAGGAAATAAAATATATATATATATATATATATATATATATATATATATATATATATATTTGCATATAAATCCATGTTTGCAATTTAAAGTAATTGGGTTTGTTTTACGAAAATGAAAAAATAACAAAAAAATTAGGTATTTTGCATTTTTACCATTTATTGTCCAATTGTGTGATTTTATTTTTTTGGTATTAATTATGTATGTTTAATTGTTATTGGAGTGTAATTAATACTTTTAATAAGTTAATTTTTATAATGTGATTAGGATTTTGGAATTTAGTTTGAAATAATTTAAGAAAACTAAACTAAAAAAAAACAAAAGAGATGAAAAATGAAAACAATTCGGATTGGGCCACACAATCAAAACCAAGACCAGGCCCAATACAATTATACCCCAACCTTATCTGCCCCAGCCCATTCCATTCGATCCAATTGATCCCAGCTGTTGGATTTGTTTAATCTAACGGCTGAGATTAATTCCCCATTTTTAACTTACCAAACAACCCCCCAAACCCTTCTCTCAATTCAATTATCACCTTACCCTATTCCTCAGAGAATCAGCCACCATCTCATCCACGTAGCGTCGCCTGAAATCGCCCCATGGCGGCGGTAGGTCTCTGATGACTGCAAAAATCACTCCAAAGCTTCCCCTCCCTCTTATCATCACAACATCTCTTCTCCAGCCTCACACCAAAGCCGCCGACCGTAACCCCTCCCACCAGCAACGCCGACCGTAACCTCTCCCACCAGCAACGTCGAACGACCAGCAACCACGCCGACCACCCCCGTCTTCAACCAACAGCCGCAAACCGACAAAACTTCAGCCAACAACCACCTCTCATCAAGCCCCAAAACCAAGTTGTAAGAACCCTAAATTTCGAATTAGGGATTTGCTTTCGGATTTTCAGAGAAATTGGGTCTAATAGACCTTAATTGATTTGTTTTCGCTTGAAAACATTTCAATTAAGGTCCATTCGATTCCAAATACGAAAATTCGCCACTGCTTTGTTTCGAATTGTTCGGAGGTACTGTTTTATTCCCTTTCTTTCCTTGTTGTTTTATTTGTTTTGATTATGGTCGTTCGTTCGTTGATATTTCTTCGGACAGTTATCAATTCTCTGTTTTTCTTCATCTCTTGGGACCTTTTATTTGGTCGATTTGTTGGTTGTTATTCTTCGCTGTTTAACGGGTAATTGTGAGTCGAATTCGATTCGTTGTTAATATCATTAAGTTGTTTGATATTGAAATTATAACATGCTGTCCGAAATTGTGTAGTCACTGCTTGTCGGATTTGTTTGTCGATTACGCATATCGTAATCGGCTAATCGAATGATATAGAATATGTATTCGCGTCGATTAGCGTCGTCGAATAAATAGATTCGATTTGGTTTGTTTCTGGCCGGCCGTCCCTATTTTATTCTTTCTCAAAGACCCTTTGTTGGTCAATTGTTTCTGTTTTTGTTTATTAGATTACGTATGAGGTAGAATATGCATTCGCGTCGATTAGCGTCGTCGGTTAGTTAGTTTCGTATTTCTAGTTTCTTCTTTGGCTGAGAATGAGGATCATTGTTTCTGTCGATTTTGTTTGTTGTCGATCATACATGTTGTGATTCGACTTAACGAATGTCGTCGTTTCAATTCGCAAATCTGTTGTTTGAAGTTCCGGGCAGTGGTTCACTGTTTTGCTTGAATTAAAATTTTTCGGTTTGTTGTTTGTTCAGAGTGTTGAGCTAATTGTTGGATTGTTTGTTTTGAACCATTGTTGATTCTAAATTAGGTTGTGAATTGGATATAGCTGTTAGTCCATTTAAGTAGCCCTAAAATCAACCTTTAAAGTGCAGTACACATGGAAATGAGTTGTTAAAACTTGTTGGACAGCAGTGTATTTCATTGGTTTTTACCTTTAGGACTTTGTTTAGATGTTTAAAACCCATACTTAGACAAAACAGGGTGGGATAATCAGGGAATATCATGATGATAATGAGTGTTTCTAGTGCTGGTTAGTTGTATAATCAGAAACACATGGGAATAACTGGAAAAAGGTCAAAAGTAATGCACATGTGAGGAGTTTAAGCAAGCTGGACAGATCTGAAACTAAAGAAAATAGGGGCTGTTACTCTATAAAAGGGAGACACTCAACTGAAGGAAAAAACACTAGAAGAGAACACAAAAACAGACAGATAGACTAGCAATATACATTCATACAGAGAGAACCATTTTTGAACAAACAGTGATATACTCTCAAACATACTCTCTGGCAGTATACATTCATTCACACACATACAGAGAGATTCAACAAAAAGACACTCTCTGGAAAACACCAGAAACACACACTCACTGGCAGAACACTCACATTTAGAATTCCAAGTCGATTTTGAAACCATTCTGGGAATTTTTGGTGGCTGTTTTGATGCTGTTTTGGATTTGATTATCATTCAATCTTTGGTTAGCTGAGTTTGGTTGGGGTTTCTTCCGTTTGAAAGTGTTGGTTACTGCTAGTTGCTGTTGGTGTTGCTGTTTTCTGTTAAGTTGTTACTGTCAGAATACTGCGATTGACCTTTTCTTCATCCTTTGAATTCCTATTTTCAGGTACATAATTTGGATTTCGTTGTTGATATTAGACTTGAATTAATCTGGAAATAAGAATGTCCTGCTGACTTCACGCATTGGATCACTGTCTGTTAGCTTCAAATTTAGATCAAATCTTCTATATGTGTATATTAGCTTTTGTAAAGCATATTTGGATAACTAGAACCGCTGCATGCTTTGATTTAAATCATGGGTTGAAATTAAGTCGCCGTTTTTGATTAGCATGTAAATCTATTTAATTTTAGTGCTATGTTGGAATCATTGTCACATGTTTGTAACAAACTAAATTTTAAATAGAGTTTGAGTTAGTTTTGTAATAAGCATGCTTTTATAAGTTTTGTAGCAACACTGGTTCGTAGTAAAACTTTAGTGTTGGGACAAATTTAATTCCCTCAAAAGCCTGTAATAATAGTGGTGGTTTCAAAGACAAAACTTTAGAGTTAACTTGGCAATTCGTTAGTAAGTATCAACTGTCCTAATTTTACGAGTCACGCGCAAATAAATTCTCGATCTAGTTCGGCATTAGAGTTCAAAAGAATGTGTTAAGATCAGGATGTATACACTCGTATCTCGATTAAGAGCTTTTATTTGAACCAAATGCAGTCTTTTAAGAGTTTTTATTTGGCCCTAAGAAAATAAGTCATGGAATAAGGAATTATTTTGCATATGTTTAAATTAGAAAAAATGACAAAATTGTGCATCTTTACATAAATTGAATTCTTGTTTAATCTAGAAATCAATCCTTTTTTTTGTTTTGATAGTTTCAAAGTAATCCGGGTACCCTTTTATTTCACCTATTTGTCAAAATCCGAGCCTATGTTGTAATTAATCTTTCTTTTGGTATGGTTTCAAATTAATAGAGCAGTTTAAAGTTTAATTAGAGCATATAATTTATAAGCATGTAAAAATCAGGTATTTTTAGCCATTTATAATAATTGAAGCGACCGTGCTAGAACCACGGGACCCGGGGGTGCCTAACACCTTCCCTCGGGTCAACAGAATTCCTTACTTAAATTTCTGGTTCATAGACTTCATTTGGAAAGTCGAAAATTTCCTCGATTCGGGATTTAAATAAATCGGTGACTTGGGACACCTTAATTTATTCCAAGTGGCGACTCTGAAATAAATAAAATAATATCGTTTCGAATATTGTCACTTAAATTGGAAAAACTCATTTATATACTCACTCGAAAAGGGGCGCGCCAAAAGGAGGTGTGATAGCTCTGGCGACTCTGGTGGGGAACAAACCCAGAACCATTGGTTCGGGGTTTAAGAATTCGAGCTTTGAATAATTGTTGTGTTTGGATTATTTATTATCCGATTTTATTATATGTTTTTCTTAATGTGCTAAAGTTTATTTTTACTGCTTTGATATTTTGTGAATTGTACATAAACTGGCCAATACCCACCCCTCCTCTAAGTCTTCTTGAATTTAACATCGGGCATTTGCTGGACATACCCCATCTTTCTTGAGATAGCCGAGGTGCTTGGCACCCGATGAAGGATTTAGTCACACATGTTTAGGCGGAGAGTTTTGTCAATTAAGCCGGAAAGCCATGCTACCAGTGCACTGACACTCTTCGGCTCGAGTTGTCCGCTCGAGTTAAAGCCAGTCTAGACACTTTTCCAACAGGATGATGACTTAGAATAACAAGACCTTATGTCGGATCCCCGATAGGAACGTTTATTTTGCATCATATGCATATTTGACTTAGGAGGCTCAACACAGGGGTTGGGCCTGTCTAGGACAGGTGTACCTGAAACAAAAAGACCAACTTGTTGCATCTTTTTGTGTGCATTTATTTGTTTCGATCTTACATGCCGAACGGTTTGTTAAAAAGAGGAAGAAGTGGAAAACGTCAGGGTATATAGTTAAAATAATTTTATGAAAATAGTTGTCACACCTCTTTTTACGCGTCCGCAAGGGTGCAAAGAGTTTTTCCAATTAAAGGACAATCGAGATGGGATTTATTTTAATTATTTCAGAGTCGCCACTTGGGAGATTTATGGTGTCCCAAGTCACCGGTTAAATCCCGAATCGAGGAAAAGAATGACTCTATTTAACAGTCCGCGAACCAGAAATCCGGATAAGGAATTCTATTAACCCGGGAGAAGGTATTAGGCATTCCCGAATTCCGTGGTTCTAGCACGGTCGCTCAATTGTCGTGTTTGGCTTATCTATCTGCTTTTTACAATTATGTACTTAGTGCAAGTTAATATCCCTTTACCGCTTTTATTATTGGTTATGATTTACGAAAGAGAAAGTTGCTTAAAAATATGCTTTCGAATCACGTCACATGAAATGCACCCGGATCCTCGACATATTCTTATTCAACATTTCGGGGTTTGGATTTGGGTCGCATGAAATGCACACCCGTATTTAAGAAGGTAGGACTAAAATATGCGCCCGGAGTGATTACTTATTTACACTGTCGCGGAGGACATGATATTTGCTAAGAAACGACACATCTCGAAATTTAAATATTTTATATGTACATTTATAAAGGCCTTGCGATTAGTGTAACTACTGGGCGAGGCACACCTTTAATTCCAATCTAAAGCGAACTACATCCCATTGTGTTTTTACTTAGGAGTTGATTCCAAATTATTTAAAACTTGCTACGAACCACACCACATGAAATGCGCCTGTGGTTCCTGACACACTTTATTTGCTCTTGCCCGAAATTGGGGTCGGGTCACATGAAATGCACCCCCGACTCCTTTAATCTAATTACGTCATTCAGTTGAGTAATAACTCCCTAGTTAATCTTGCTTTTAACATAAGATCTAACGTTTAACAGGTTTGGAGATTACACACATGAGTAGGGAAGATTGAACAGAGATACAACAGACTAATTCAGGTTTACGCGCATATCTAATGATAGTGTATCTTTGGTCTAGCTACATTTCCATAACAAAACTAGCAATACCAATTTAATTAAAGAATAACAGAACGTAATCAAATACAAGGACTTTGGACGACTACATGATTCAATAGACTTTATGCATAAGCTTCAAACTTCATTCTTTTCGAACCAAGGAATTACAATAACAGAGATGTGTACCTGGAATGCGGAAGAACAAGGAAGAGTGAGCAATGGCAATGCAGCAACAGCAACAAGAACAGTAACAACAACAGTAAACCAGTAACAACCAGTAAACCAATAGCAACTCAATATACCAACCAGCAACAACAAACAGTGGCAGCAATCAAACAGACTAACAGCAACCACAATTAATGAACCAGTGGCTAACTTGAAACCAGCAGCAAACAAACAGTATCCAATGATTCAGCCAGCAGCAACACCACACAGCAGCAACAATCAAACAGACCCACAGCAAACAATAGACACACCAGCCACAACACTGGACCAGCAGCAACCAACAGACCAAGCAGCAACACTAATGACCAAGCAATAGCAACCTCAACACAGCAGCAGCATACACTCAAGACCAGCAACACCAGCAATTAACACAGACAGCCACAACACAATAGCCACACACGACCGATAATATACCAGCAGCAGACACAAGAGCCACAACAAGCAGGGAACCAGTGTCTTTCTCACAAACAACAATCACACAGTCACCAAGATTTCAATGAGCCGTGGCTAGGATCTATGTGTGAATGACTATATGCTTTTCAACATTCCTCTATGTGTTTTCGAAATGTCTTTGCTTTGTGTATCTATCCTCTCAGGTTTTTTTTTCTTTTTAGCTCTCACTGTCTATGACTGTTTTTGCTCTCCGGGTTCTTTAATGTCTGTATGAATATCCCCCTTTTTAGGTATCAATGCCTATCTATTTATAACCAAAAACAACACCTAGGACACCCAGATTCTGCAGAACAGCCCCTTGCCCATCCTCCTTCTGTCCAACCCACTAAACCATGTCTAAGTATGGGGTTTTCATAATTAAAAATTGGTAAGTGCAGGGCACTGGTGGGCTGCTCTGCTGTGACAGTGGATTCCACTGACTAGCCTCATGTGCAGGACACCAAATACTCTAAGTGTTGAACCCTGATTCCCTAGTTAGCTAATTTGAATCATAACTTCATCTTCAGATCAATCAAACAGTCCTACTCAATCCAGGGATGCTGATTATTGTATGGTAATTCAAATAACTCAACCTATGCAATTAGAAGACGACCTCTAATCAACTACAACACATAGCAATGACAACCAATTTAAACTGTTAAAACAGTGACTTCAACGAATCTCGGCCAATGCCGGACATATGCGAAGTTAACTATTCGACGACGCTAATCGACGCGAGTTCGTCTTCTATAACTAGCTTATTTGGTTAAACAAATCAGAAACCACAAATTGACCAAATAAAGGTCTTTGGAGATGAAGCATCAAAGCAGAAAATTAAAAGAGGAAACGAAGGCCAAGCAATTCACGTGATTAACACATTGAGTATGAAGACAGAAAAATAGAAATACCATATAAGACGAACTCAAAGCTCGAACGCCCCGGACCAATCTCGGATTTGGCTCACATTTGGATTTTTGGAGTCTAACGGAACTTAATCGAAATGTTTTCAAAATGAAAACATCTCCACTAAGGTCTATTAGACCCCAATTCGTCTTGATTTTGGACCCCGAATCTCTAATTAGATTTCTAGGGTTCTTGGGCTCGGATTTGGGGCTTTTGCGATTCTGGCAAGATTCGAAACAAACCAATGTTAGTGGGAGTGTGGGGGAGGTGTAAGGAGGTTGTGGTGTGATTTTGAAGTGGTTTGGGATGAACTTTCAGATTCCGACGAACTTCGAATTGATATTCGAAGCGTTTGACTAACATTCGAAGCTAACTAACGCCGGATCCGTAATGGGGGAGGTGAGGGGAAGACTTGGTGTTAAAATGGTGGCCGTTGGCCTACCGGAACCGCCGTGAGGCGATTTCCGGCAGGCGGAGCACGGCGGAGGAGGGCGGCGTTACGCTGGGCTTTGAGAGCTTCTGAGGGAGATGAAGGGAGAGGGGGGGTCTGGCTTGGGGGGGCGGGGTATGGAAATGAGTTTATATATGATTTGAGAAGTTAAATCCTGATCGTTGGATCAAACTTGATCAACGATCAGGATCTCCTCACTTAAACCAAACGGTGTCGTTTGGTTAAGTCATAGTCTGAATGTATTTGGGGATTTATGGATTAATCTGGGCCGTTGGATTATAAAATCCAACGGTCCGGATCAAGCGTTACACAGGCTGAAGCTTGGACGGGTATTTGGGCTGGGTATTGAGTTAGTGGGCCTGGTTCTTAACGAATTGGAGACGGCCCAGTTCTAATTTCTTCTTTGTTTTGCAACTAGACTCCATGATGTATCATGTGTATATGTATATGTATATGTATATATATATATATATATATATATATATATATATATATATATATATATATATATATATATATATATATATATATATATATATATATATATATATATATATATATACATTGATTTATAACATAATTAATTTTTTAATACCACTATCCTACATAATTACATATCACCTAAATCACGTAATTTCGATATCGGACACCAAAATGCAAAACCTAATATATTTTTTTTTGTATTTTATTAATTTAAATAAATAAACATGCACACAAAAATATAAATTTAAGATAAAAATAACACAAAATCACAAAAATCATGCCCAACACGAAACTATTTTTATTTTGAATTTTTTGGGAGTACTTCTCAGGTAAGGCAAAAATCACGTGCTCACAGCTGCCCCTCTTTGCGCGTAAACACGCAGAGTTTTCGTGCAAAGATAAGTGAGCGGATATAAGCGATTTTGCCCATTCGAGCACTCCGTATGAAGCATTTTGAAAAAGTTTTGACCGAACCTTGCTTCAAAGGTCTCCTACATATCCCTGGCTAAAAGGGAATCGGGTCAATGTAGTTCGGGAAGTTCTGGTAGCTGGGACTACCATGACTGTTGCGATCTCGCTGTTACTGCTGTTACTGCTGTTACTGCTGTTGCCACTGCTTAGCTGATTTCCTTGTTACACCGTACTAAGCAACAAAACAAGAAGCTAGACTAAGTTACAGTACTACAAGTTCTTATCTATCCTTTTTAACTTGATCTTGTCGCGCTCCTTGCCGTCTTGTCCGACTTGGCGTTCCTTCTGATGCTTCGTCTCTTCTTACGAACTTGGATTCATGCGGAAGATTTCTGTTACATTCTACCGCTTTCCTCTACCAAATTAAAACAGATCGCCACTCCATTCTCCAGGCGGGCTCCCTGACTTCAACTACTACTTCAAAATTAAATCGCCACTCCATTCTTCAGGTGGGCTTCCTGACTTCAACTACAACTTCAAAAATTAAATCGCCACTCCATTCTCCAGGCGGGCTCCCTGACTTCAACTATTACTTCAAAATTAAATCGCCACTCCATTCTCCAGGCGGGCTCCCTGACTTCAACTACTACTTCCACATAAAATCGCCACTCCATTCTCCAGGCGGGCTCCCTGACTTCAACTACTACTTCAAAATTAAATTGCCACTCCATTCTCCAGGCGGGCTCCCTGACTTCAACTACTACTTCAAAATTAAATCGCCACTCCATTCTCCAGGCGGGCTCCCTGACTTCAACTACTACTTCAAAATTAAATCGCCACTCCATTCTCCGGGCGGGCTCCCTGACTTCAACTACTACTTCAAAATTAAATCGCCACTCCATTCTCCGGGCGAGCTCCCTGACTTCAACTACTACTTCAAAATTAAATCGCCACTCCATTCTCCAGGCGGGCTCACGACTTCAACTACTACTTCGAAATTAAATCGCCACTCCATTCTCCGGCGGGCTCCCCGACTTCAACTATTACTTCAAAATTAAATCGCCACTCCATTCTCCGGGCGGGCTCCCGACTTCAACTACTACTTCAAAATTAAATCGCCACTCCATTCTCCAGGCGGGCTCCCGACTTCAACTACTACTTCAAAATTAAATCGCCACTCCGTTCTCCGGGCGGGCTCACGACTTCAACTACTACTTCAAATTAAATCGCCACTCCATTCTCGGGGCGGGCTCCCACTGCTACTACTTAGATAAATCGCCACTCCATTCTCCGGGCGGGCTCACGACTTCAACTATTGCTTCAAAATTAAATCGCCACTCCATTCTCCGGGCGGGCTCCGACTTCAACTACTACTTCGAAATTAAATCGCCACTCCATTCTCCGGGCGGGCTCCCGACTTCAACTACTACTTCAAAATTAAATCGCCACTCCATTCTCCGGGCGGGCTCCCCGACTTCAACTACTACTTCAAAATTAAATCGCCACTCCAGTCTCCAGGCGGCGGGCTCCCTGACTTCAACTACTACTTGAAAATTAAATCGCCACTCCGTTCTCCGGGCGGGCTCCCGACTTCGACTACTACTTCAAAATTAAATCGCCACTCCGTTCTCCGGGCGGGCTTCCCGACTTCAACTATTACTTCAAAATTAAATCGCCACTCCATTCTCCAGGCGGGCTCCCCTGACTTCAACTACTACTTCAAAATTAAATCGCCACTCCATTCTCCGGGCGGGCTCCCGACTTCAACTATTACTTCAAAATTAAATCGCCACTCAATTCTCCAGGCGGGCTCCCCGACTTCGACTACTACTTCAAAATTAAATCGCCACTCCATTCTCCAGGCGGGCTCCCCGACTTCGACTACTACTTCAAAATTAAATCGCCACTCCATTCTCCAGGCGGGCTCCCTGACTTCAATTACAATTCACTGATTTCATCCTATCTTGATTACCTTCCTTTGCCTCTTGTACCGTTTTCTTCTTCCTGCATTGCCTCTCGGACCACCTTCTCTTCTGAATTAACCTGTCTTGGAATTGCCTTCCCCTGGGTCGTATCACTTTTTCTTCTGGCTGCTGGGGGGTATTTCGGAACTGTTTACTCGCCTGCTGGGCTGATGCTGCTGAGGAAGTATTCTTTGTTCCCTTCACCCCTCATGCTCTTCCTTCTTCCCATACCTCCTCTGGGACTCACGCTTTTGCCTCCTCGAGCAAATTATGGAATGTAATACTGCTGGAGGAATCTCGAAGCCATTTTTTCTTTTTCCAATAACTGCTGGGGATGATACCAGGCTCAAAGATCATTCCGTCTTGTGTTGCTTTCTACACTTATCCTCCGAGTCTTGCTTCCCAGAAAATTTTCGCAACAGGAGAAAATTTTCTGCCCCAGTGTGATAAACTTCTGGACGGTATGCTTTTCTGCCGTCGGACCCTCTTTTCCTGCTTTAAATCAAAGAAAAATTGTTAGTTTCGAAATGCCGCGAGTGGTCGTGCCACTCTTGTTGAGGCCATTTTCTTTTCTCTTTCAGCTGCTTGGCCTCTCTCGAACTTTGAAGGCGACGTTGACGCTTGCTGGGGACGGTGCTCTTTCCACGAAAGACCTCTCATCTTTCCTTTTATTCCAATCTTTGGTTTGATCCGGCTCTTTTTAGCCGGTGATCTGTGGCGTGAAATCATCTTTCGGACATGCCACATGTGTCCATCACACTTCATAATTCTTGCGAACCTTCCACTCAGCCTGTCATCCCAATCTTGCTATCGTAATGACTTCTGTCTTATTGCCTCGTTCCACGCCTATTCACTTTCAATATACTGCTTTGGGAGACTTGGTAGTAAGCTTTGAAAAATCAACTTTCGAAAAATGAAAGAAAAGAAAAGAATACTGACCGCAAATGACAAAAGAAGAGAAAAACTTTTCGAACTCAAAAATAAGAAAACTTATCTGAATGTGTGCCTGATCCAATGTTTATGCCGCGCCTTTGAGATTAAACTACCCAATCTATTCATATCAATCATTTTCCGATGCCGCGTCCTGCTAGAGGTAAACGGATGTCCAAACCTTGTCTCATGCAGACATCTTGTAACCATCTCGTCCTGTCACCTCACAGTGCCCTTCAAAGGGTTTTCACTAGTGAGATTCTCTCATTTCTCTCTATCTCCCGTCGCCTTAGGGTGCCCGTGAAGGTTTTCACCGTAAGACTCTCTCATTTTACTTCTCTCAACTTCCTTCGCCTTAAGGTGCCCGCGAGGGTTTTCACCGTTAAGACCCTCTCATTTATGCTTTCTTTCCCTGCGGCGGGGTATCACCCCTGAGATTCCCTCTAGAGCGTTATCCCTTTTCGGCTTGTGCATCCTGAATTCAATCGAGGGTCGGGATGTCACTCTTGGCTTTCATTCACATGACTTGGCACTTCTCAAATACTGATCGAGAGGTCTTTCTGGTTCTTGATATGGTTTCTGCGCGTGAGGCTGAAGAAAGGGGTTTAGCCTCAACGGTTGGCTTATTACAACTTTCGGAATCCACACTATCTTTCAAACGAAACAATGACTTCTGCCCCAGTTTTGTTACTTGGGGGATTTTTTTTTTATTATTTTTTTATTTTATTACGACCGAGCCGTGTGGCGCCTACGTATCCTTCTTGAGGAATCGGGTCGAACGTAGTTCACTTTTTCTTGTATTACTTCTTTGTTTCTTTTCTATTCTGTTACACATCTTCCTTGATGATTCCGAAAGAGGGTATATGGAAGAATAATTAAGGCTCAAATGGGGAAACAAAGGTTAAAGTGTTTGGGTAGTAGAAAAATTGCCTCTGTCATTTCATTCTCCGAAAAATGCCAAATACACACAAACGAAACCAAACGTTGACAAATGCATTAAAGAATTACACATAATATCTCTTAGCTGCATCAGAATTGATAGCCATATCGGTGCATCTTCCCTCGACATCAGTCAGACACAGAGCGCCGTTGGACAATACTCTAGTCACCACAAATGGTCCCTGCCAATTTGGAGCGAACTTGCCTTTCGCCTCGGCCTGATGTGGTAGAACTCTCTTCAACACATGTTGTCCCACTTCAAATCTCCTGGGACGTACCTTCTTGTTATATGCTCTCGCCATTCTCTTTTGATACAATTGGCCGTGACATACTGCTGTCAATCTCTTTTCATCGATCAAGCTCAACTGCTCTAATCGGGTTTTGACCCACTCGTCGTCATCAATCTCAGCTTCAGCGACGATTCGGAGGGATGGAATCTCAACTTCTGCGGGTATTACTGCTTCAGTCCCGTATACCAACAAGTAAGGAGTTGCACCTACCGAAGTCCGGACGGTAGTGCGATAACCCAACAGCGCAAATGGTAACTTTTCATGCCACTGCCTAGACCCTTCTACCATCTTCCTCAATATCTTCTTTATATTCTTGTTTGCCGCCTCAACCGCACCATTTGCTTTGGGACGATACGGTGTGGAATTTCGGTGTGTAATCTTGAACTGTTGACATACCTCTTTCATCAATCCACTGTTAAGATTTGCACCGTTATCTGTAATGATCATCTTTGGAATTCCAAACCTACAAATGATGTGGGAGTGTACGAAGTCCACTACCGCCTTCTTGGTCACTGATTTGAATGTTTTGGCCTCTACCCACTTGGTAAAATAATCAATCGTTACCAGAATGAACCTGTGACCATTGGAAGCTGCGGGCTCAATAGGTCCAATAACATCCATACCCCATGCGACAAACGGCCATGGTGCGGACATTGTATGCGATTCAGTCGGCGGAGAATGAATCAAATCTCCGTGAATCTGACACTGATGGCATCTTCGCACAAAACTTATACAATCCCGCTCCATAGTGAGCCAATAATATCCTGCTCGAAGAATCTTCTTTGCCAATACGTATCCGCTCATGTGTGGTCCACAAACTCCGGAGTGTATATCTGTCATCACTGTTGTGGCTTGACTTGCATCTATACATCTCAACAATCCCAAATCCGGGGTTCTTTTGTACAGCACCCCTCCACTAAGGAAAAATCCGTTCGCCAACCGCCGAATAGCTCGCTTTTGATCTCCAGTTGCTTGCTCTGGGTATACTCCTAACCTGAGGTATTCCTTGACATCATGAAACCACGGCTCGCCATCCACCTCTTCCTCTATCACATTACAATAAGCATGCTGATTCCGGACCTGGATATGTAACGGATCGACACGAACCTTGTCCGGGTGATGTAGCATTGATGCTAAAGTAGCCAACGCGTCGGCAACCTCGTTATGCATCCTTGGGATGTGCCTGAATTCTACCGATCGAAAGCGTTTGGTCAAATCATGCAAACACTGACGATATGGGATAAGCTTTAAATCTATGGTTTCCCATTCTCCCTGAATCTGATGTACCAGAAGGTCCGAGTCCCCCAAGACCAAGACGTCCTGTACATCCATGTCCACCGCTAATCGCAACCCCAAGATACATGCCTCGTACTCGGCCATATTATTGGTACAATGAAAACGCAGTTGGGCAGTAACAGGATAATGATGTCCTGTTTCAGATATGAGCACAGCCCCTACTCCGACTCCTTTTGCGTTTGCCGCTCCATCGAAGAAGAGCTTCCATCCTGGATCCTTGGTTGGTTCTAACCCTTCAATCTGCAATACTTCCTCATCTGTAAAATACGTCCTCAAAGGTTCGTATTCGTCGTCAACGGGATTCTCGGCTAAGTGATCGGCCGGGGCTTGAGCTTTCATAGCCGTCCTTGTCACGTATATGATGTCGAACTCCGTAAGTAATATTTGCCATTTTGCTAACCTCCCTGTAGGCATAGGTTTCTGGAAAATATACTTCAACGGATCCAGACGCGAAATGAGGTAAGTGGTGTAAGACGACAAATAGTGTTTCAGCTTTTGGGCTACCCAAGTCAGGGCGCAACATGTCTTTTCTAGATGAGTGTACTTGACCTCGTGGACTGTAAACTTCTTACTGAGGTAGTAAATGGCCCGTTCCTTCATGCCAGTAAGATCGTGCTGCCCCAGTACGCAGCCGAACGAATTCTCCAGAACCGTCAGATAAAGAATCAGGGGTCTGCCCGGTTCAGGCGGAACTAGTACGGGTGGATTTGACAGATACCCTTTGATCCGGTCAAACGCTTCCTGACATTCTGCCGTCCATTCTATCGCAGCGTCTTTTTTCAATAGACGGAATATGGGTTCACAAGTTGCCGTGAGCTGGGCAATAAACCTACTGATGTAATTCAACCTTCCCAACAGACTCATTACCTCTGTTTTATTCTTCGGCGGGGGTAACTCCTGAATGGACTTGATTTTGGATGGGTCCAACTCGATGCCCCGTCGGCTGACGATGAATCCTAGCAGCTTTCCTGATGGAACTCCGAATGCGCATTTGGCCGGGTTAAGCTTGATGTCGTACCTTCGGAGTCTCTGAAAGAACTTCCTGAGGTCAGCAACATGGTCTTCTTGACGCCTAGATTTTATGATCACGTCATCCACGTACACCTCAATTTCCTTGTGTATCATGTCATGGAATACCGTAGTCATCGCCCTCATATATGTTGCTCCTGCATTCTTCAAACCAAACGGCATCACTCGGTAGCAATAAGTCCCCCACGGTGTGATAAAAGCCGTCTTTTCTGCGTCCTCTTCATCCATCAAAATCTGATGATATCCCGCATAACAGTCCACAAAGGATCCGATTTCGCGTCCGGCGCAATTATCAATCAGGATATGGATATTGGGAAGCGGGAAGTTATCCTTAGGGCTTGCCTTGTTGAGATTGCGATAGTCCACGCATACTCTGATCTTTCCGTCTTTCTTTGGCACCGGTACTACGTTAGCCAACCATTCAAGGTATCGAGTGACACGAATGACTTTCGCCTGCAACTGCTTGGTTACTTCCTCCTTGATCTTTACACTCATCTCCGTCTTGAATTTCCGCAGTTTCTGCTTAACGGGAGGATATGCCGGATCAGTGGGTAATCTATGAACCACTAGATCAGTGCTGAGTCCTGGCATGTCGTCGTATGACCATGCGAAAATATCTTTAAACTCCATGAGTGTTTTGATCAATTCTGCTCTCAGATTGGGTTCAATATGGACACTTATCCGGGTTTCTTTGACGTCATCCGCATTCCCTAGATTAACGGCCTCAGTATCATTTAAATTCGGTTTGGGTTTTTCCTCGAAGTGACTTAATTCTTCACCGATTTCTTCTACGGCCTCATCATCGCCGTACTCTGACTCACTCTCGTCACTTCTTATTTCATGCGTTATTATTTCCAAACCCGATTGACTTTCTAGACTGGGTTGATTAATCTTTAAGCACGCCATATCATTAAGATCAGTTGAAAGAAGGCTGTTCGGAAAAGTAAAAAGAAGGAAAAATAAACAAAATTAGACGCGAAGGGAACCAAATTTTCATTAAAGAGAATGGTACAAGGGAAAACAGACTGCAAACTCAAATAAAAAACGAACTAAAAACAAACTGGATTTTACTCTGGGGACAAACCCCCAACACAAAATTTCGAAAGAAAAACAATCCAAGACAAACTACCAAGACTCCTTCCGGACAGGGAGAGGAGTAGCCTTCCAGTTATTCAGTTTTGCCTCTGGTCCCACAAATTGTATCTCGGCATGACTAGATCCTTCACCGTCCTCGAGCATACATACATCTGTGAATAGGTCCTCGAACTTCCTGAAGAACTCTTCATCTGGCCTGATCGTAGGACCGGGAATCTTTGGCGCTGGATGTCCTCTTGCTCCGGACCTGACAAAAGATTGGGAAAGGCGTGGAACAGGCTTTGGGAGCACCCATGTTTTCTGCTTACTCCTCTTTGCTCGCCGGATGTCCTCTGAGGTTGGGTGGAATCCCAAGCCGAAGGTTCCCAAGTTTTCGACCACTGATACCGGTTGTATAATTCCTTGCAGAGATGCACCTAGACCTTTACCGGGTATGAAACCATGTCTCAACATTTCATGCGCTACCATGACATCCGCAATAATTGTTTTGTCGCCGGGAATGCATTCCCCTTCCGGAACTCGGTGGGCGGACACCACATCGCAGACCTGATATACCCACGGCCCAACATCTTCTTCTGTTTCAACAAAGGGAATGATGGTGCCTGATTGTGGATCATTCTCTCCATGGACGACGATCTCCTGTTGGTCCCATTCAAACTTAACGAGTTGGTGTAAGCTGGATGGAACTGCTCTTGCGGCATGGATCCATGGTCGCCCTATCAGAAGGTTATATGACACCACCATGTCCAGCACCTGGAATTCCGTGGTGAACTCCACTAGCCCAATTGTCAAGATTAACACTATGTCACCAACCGATGCCTTGCCTCCTCCATCAAACCCTCGAACACATACGCTG
Source organism: Nicotiana noctiflora (assembly GCA_032618575.1). Taxonomy (NCBI): domain Eukaryota; kingdom Viridiplantae; phylum Streptophyta; class Magnoliopsida; order Solanales; family Solanaceae; genus Nicotiana; species Nicotiana noctiflora. The sequence continues at coordinate 163,037 of JASVEL010006772.1, forward strand.
TTCTTGCGTACCCTGCCGATGTCTACTTTTAATTTGCCCAGTGTAGAGAGAGGACAAATGTTAGCACTGGACCCGTTATCGACAAGGACTTTGGTAACCACCGCCTCTTCACACTTCACCGTAAGATATAAAGCCCTGTTATGCTCAGTGCCTTCCTCAGGCAACTCGTCGTCGGTGAAGGTGATCCGATTTGCTTCGAAGATCCGATTGGTGATCTTCTCCAAATGGCTCAGTGAGATTTTATCCGGTACATGTGCCTCATTCAGGACTTTCATCAATGCTTGCCGATGTTCTTCAGAATGTATCAGCAAGGATAGCAATGATATTTGTGCCGGAGTCTTCTTTAACTGCTCTAAGACAGAGTAGTCATGCAGCTTCATCTTTTTCAAGAATTCTTCCGCCTCTTCATCGGTGACCGGCTTTTTCAATACTGCCGGAGTGGTCTTCCTCAATTCCGCAGGGGCAAAACATCTCCCCGAGCGGGTCAACCCTTGGGCTTCACAAGCTTCCTCTTTCACCTCCTTTCCTCTGTAGGTCGTTGTAATCCGAGCATAATTCCATGGGACGGCCCGGCTATCAGTTATTGGCAGCTGTGTTGCCGGTCGGATGATGAAAGGATCCATTCGAACGCCTGCTCTTGTCAAGATGGGCTTGATTGCTGCCCTCGGTACAACTATCTTGGCGGCTTCAACGGTACTTCGTTCACACTTTCCTTTCTTGCTTCGACTCTCATGGTATGTCTTTCTTGCAGCTGGGCGACTCGTCAAAGCTTGGCCCTTTTCTCGTTCCTGCCCCGCTAGACTTAATCATCATTACGGTCCGAGAGGCTTTCTCCTTTCCTTCCTCCGCCGTACCAACTCGATCATATTGGTCTCGTGATGAGTTGGAAGCGGGTTTGGTTGATGTTGGGCTGCGTGTTGGAGTACGACCTCGATCCTGCGGGTGTCGATGAGCTCTGGATGGCCGTCTTCGGCCTCCGACACTTTTCTGTATCATGTCCGGGACATCCCGAGCAATAGGCACAATTTACTGAATGGTCCAGGTTTTTCGGAAGAGGGTTTGGCGGCTTAGCTTCAACCGGATTCAGCAACCCTACCTGCTTTAACCGGTGGAACGGACTAGTGTAAGACTCTCCTAAGGGAGTGAAAGTCTTTGGCCTCGGCGCCCTGTCGCCCCCGAATGCCTGGTTCGGACGGAAACTCGCGCCCGAGGGGTTTCTGTAAGCTCTTGGGGGTGGATGATTGTTCTGGGGGTTCGGTGCATGCCACGGTGCATGAACGGGAGGTGCAGAATAGGACTGTGCATGGTGGACAGTAAAATGGGGATCAGGTGCGGGGTAGTAATGTTGCGGGTGGCTATATGGGTTGTGGGAGTAACTTTGGTGGTGAGGTTGGGGTGGGCTATATTGGGGTGCGGGACCTCTATTTCTGAACCATGCCCCGGACTCGACGGCCGCAACTTCCTCTCTCCTCTTTTCCCCAGTACTCCTCCAGTACCACTTTGGATAGCCTGAGTGGTGGCTTTCAATGCTGAGTAACTCATGATCTTGTTGGCCTTCAAACCCTCCTCGATCATACCCCCCATTTTTATCACCTCGGTGAATGATTTGCCCACGGACGTTACCAGATGTCCGAAGTAGGTGGGCTCTAATGTCTGCAAGAAGTAGTCCACCATCTCGCTTTCTCTCATCGGCGGATCCACCCTGGCCGCCTGTTCCCTCCATCGGAAACCAAATTCCCTGAAGCTTTCAGCAGGCTTCTTCTCTAATTTTAGCAATGATAGGCGGTCGGGGATTATCTCAAGATTGTATTGGAAACTGGCCGATAAAAGCTTGAGCCAAATCATCCCACGTAAACCATCTACTGGGATCCTGTCTAGTGTACCACTCCAGCGCAGATCCTCCCAGACTCTGGCCGAAGTAAGCTATCAGAAGCTCGTCCCGTCCTCCGGCCCCTCTCATTTTACTGTAAAACCCTCGGAGGTGGGCTACTGGGTCGCCATGCCCATCGTATAGGTCGAATTTGGGCATTTTGAACCCTGCTGGCAACTGGACGTCCGGAAATGGACATAGATCTTTATAGGCGACGACGCTGACCTGGTTGCCCAAACCGTGCATGTTCCTGAAGGACTGCTCCAGGCTTTTGACTTTTCTGACAACTTCCTCGTGTTCCGAACTTTGGAAGTGTTTTCCGGTTCTGCCGGATTATCCCGATGAGGTGTATGTGATTGTGGTTCGGGAGCCCTGAAAGTAGGCTCCGGAGGATAGTAAGAGTTGTCATGGATCCGAACATATGGCTCGGCTGGCCGGCCTTTGCAGAGGAGCAGGTGGAGGTGCCACAAAAACAGGGGTGGCCGGAGGAGGATTTGGTTTGGCTGGTGGAATGTGGGTGGCATATGGGTTTTCCCCCTGAAAGTATGGATAGCTTGGGGCGCTTGTTGAAGGATCGATGGGCGGATGTTCCGGAGCTGAGGCGAGAGTAGGGCGGTTTGGTGAAGACTGTTCCCTGGCCCAGGCCAGGTGCATCTCTGTTATCTGTTGTTTTAACCGGTCTACCTCTTCTTTCATGATTTGTAGCTCGGATTTTTCTTCCTCAAGACTCTTGCCAGAACTCGACATGCTTACTGTAACTGGTCCTTTGGATCTAGTGCGGTAGTGATGGCTGGCCAGTATATTCTGTCAAACCAACTGCTAAACTTTCCGGAATACGCAACAAACTTGTTAGTTCACCGAGTTTGACAGATATGTTATAGCACGTTGGATGCAATGCACCTAACCAAATAACCCTTTCTACGTGTACTCTTTAACATGCGTCATTCCGGCCCTTTTTCTTTTTCTTTCTTTTTCTTCTCTTTGTTTTTTCTTTTTCGACTATCTTTGCAAGCCTTTATTGTTATTTAACCTATGGATTCCTTTCTTTTTAGTGGTGGTCGAATCTTATGTGGATTGCCTACGTATCACGACCCCGCGTGAATCAGACCGAGCGTAGTTCTGGTAACAAGATTGTGGCAAAATTCAGTAACTTTTATATCAAATAAAACCGTGCAGTTACAAAACACGTCTTACAATAATCAGCAAAAACAAAAGAAAATGCTTGACTTGGGAAAGTAAAGATAAAAATGCCAACTAGCTTGACTCAACATTTCAAAATACATTTTCAATCAAAAATCTAATGCCCTAAAATCCCTGGGGGCCCGCGAGGCATCATTCGGCCTTGCCGCGGGCCTTGGTGTGAGGTCCTTATGTAGTCCCCTCAACTCTTCCATGATCCGATGAACATAACCCATAATTGAAGCGAAAAGGTCGGCGCGGGGCATTCGTTCACAAGTTAGGCACTTCATGGTGACATAGTGCCCGATTTCTCCAATTCTGTCCTTGATCATGTCCCTTTCTCCGAGTAGCCGCTCTATCTGCTGGTTTTTTGTCCCCAATCTTCGAGCATTGTTGGTGACTTGGTCTAGGAGCCTATCCACTTGTCCTTGCAGTCGGGCCATCAAATTGTGGCAACGGTCGAGGTCCGCTCTGGCATCTTGGGCTTGCTTGAAAACCCGTTCTCTGAGGACAACATTTGCTTCCCTTAAACTGGTGACGATATCGGTGTAATCCTCTTCCACCCGTTGTAGGTGAAGTGCATGTTGATGTGCCTCCTTTCTCCAGCTAGCTCGGATCCTCACTGTTTGGGCCTTAGACTCTTCCAATTCTTTTTGGACATCGGCAACCTGGCTTTTCAAACCCTTTATCAGTTTTTCGTCTGCCCGACTCCTCAACTGTCTGTCAGCATCCCTTTTCATTTGCTGGATTTGAGCTCTCAGGAAGTCGTTTTCTTGTGCCAATTTCTTTTTATCTCCTTCGTTGGTGGCAGCTTGCATGTTCTTCTCGAATTGGAGGTCCCGGACCTGCTGTTCTATCCTGCCAATCTTCGTCCTGTATCCCTCCTCCTTTGCTAACCAATCCCATTGTTCCCGTGAATCTTCCGTGAACTGTTGGACATGGGCTCTTTTAGAACATTTCCGACGAATCTGAAATCTTTTCCCGAACCACACGTTGTACTTTGGGTCCACCTCCCCCTTAGCTAATTCCCGGACCATGGTTTTAGGCTCAAGGAATCGACATTCGTGCCACAACCTTCTAACCTTCTCTTCGGGGAATACAACTCCCGGGCTCAACTCAATGGCGTATTTCCTCAGGTCTTGATCGGTAGGAATAACCTGAAACCTTCCTAGTTGCCGTAATACACGGTGAGGGACATATGGTTGGACACTGCGGATCCCCATCAGAAGGATATAACACTCCTCGGCTGCCATATATATTACTTCAGTATCGGGTAACCACCCGAACGCCCATTCAATCTGATCGGCTTCTATTGAGCTCAGTCGTGCAAGCCATGCCTCGACGCCTTCAGGGAATACAGCACCCGTCATCCGCTCTTCGAAACCCCTGATACAGTTCTTTCCGGTCAACCCATGGTTCATGTATTGTGTTCGGTGATGGAGGTGTTCTTGTATCCATAATTGGAGTAACAGATTGCAACCTTGGAAGAAATTACCCCCTTCCCGGCATACAGTCAAGGCTCGATAGATTTCGGACAAAACCAAAGGGACCACCGTGCTGGTAGCCTTTTTGATTGCAACATCGGCTATTCCTACCGGACTTATCTCTATTTTCTTATCTTCGCGCGGACAAATCACAATCCCCAAGAATGTCGTTATGAATGCTAGAATTCGTCTGGCCTCCCACTTGGTTCTATTCCCTGCGTGAGTCGGTCCAAGGTTTGACTCTTCAAAACCCCGAGGAGTGCCGTACCGTTGATATAAGAATTGGAGATCGCAACACCCTTTCAGCAGATCATCATTTTTCACCTTCCGACTAATGCTCAGCAAATCCAGAAACCCATGTGGAGATACCGGTCTTGGTGAGAGCGGGTATTGCCCTCTTAGTTTCCCATTTAATCCTGCATAGCCCGCAATTTCCTCTAATGTGGGCGTCAGTTCGGAGTCAGCAAAACGGAACACATTGCGGGTCGGATCCCGGAAAGATACCAGTGCCTTGATGATGTCCTCCCTTGGCTCGATATTCAACAGATCAACCAAACCTCCCAAAATTCTCCCTACGACCTTTTTGCTACTGTCTTCCAAATCGTTCCACCATATACGGAGCTGTTGAGGGACCTCGCTAAAGATTGAAAATGATTTATTCTGATTCGTGCTCATCCTGCACATTTATTAAGGTGATTTAAATAAGAAAAACAACTTTGTTTTGCTAAAAATAAAAATAAAAAATCCGTTTTCAATCACGGCCTTTCAACGTCTCGGGGACGAAGGCTTTTAAGGCTGTGGGGTAAATTGATCGAAATCAAAATTGACCCAAAGGTGGCCGTTTATACGAAATTAGCCTTCGGCGTCCCTTTCGGGAACATTCGGCTATTTTTAAAAACAGCGTCACCGACTTATTTAGTACAAAAGTTAGTTTTGATTTTTCGGCCATTTTTCAAAAGGTGAAGTTGGACCCGATGGAGGTTGCCTACGTATCTCACATCCAATGAGAATCAAACCCACGTAGTTCGGTTTTGACGAAACAAACGACATTATTTATTTATTCATTTTACTAAAGGAAAACAAATAAGCTATTTCTATCTTAAGAACAAAACACATTTTTTTTTCTTTTTTCTTTTTCTTTTTTTTTTCTTTTTTTTTTTGTTTTGAGGAATTTAACCAATCAGCATAATAATACAGGACAAAGAAATGTAACAAATAATATGCTCGGTCTTTGATTACCGGGTCTACTGTCCTAGACGGACCCAACCCCTGTGTTGAGTCCCCTAAGGCAAATGCAACATGATGCAAATAAGCGTTCTTACTAGGGATCCGGCATGAAGCTTTGTTATTCTATGTTTAAAAACCTAGGTTTATCTGTTCTAGACTTGGCTTACCCGAGCGGACAGCTCGAGCCGAGGAGGAGGCAGCAACCCGGGAATACGGAAGCTTCACCGGTTTTGCAACTTATCCAAACCTCGTTCTAAAATGGGAATTTAGACACTATACAGAAAAGAAGTCACACGAAGTGCACCCTTCTTCATGATTTAGAAGACTCAGAGAGGAGATTGGTTCCGGCACAATTTATATGTACAGTTCACAAAATATCAAAGCGGTAAAAACAACATTTTGCACATTGATGCCAACATGTAAAAGAATCAGATAATAAATATGCCAAATACAACAGTTATTCCGAGCTCGAATTCTAAAGATATCCCCAGCAGAGTCGCCAGAGCTGTCACACCTCCTTTTTACGCACCCGCAAGGGTGCAAAGAGTTTTTCCAATTAAAGGACAATCGAGACGGGAATTATTTTAATTATTTCAGAGTCGCCACTTGGGAGATTTATGGTGTCCCAAGTCACCGGTTAAATCCCGAATCGAGGAAAAGAATGACTCTATTTAACGGTCCGCGAACCAGAAATCCGGATAAGGAATTCTATTAACCCGGGAGAAGGTATTAGGCATTCCCGAATTCCGTGGTTCTAGCACGGTCGCTCAACTGTCGTGTTTGGCTTATCTATCTGCTTTTTACAATTATGTACTTAGTGCAAGTTAATATCCCTTTACCGCTTTTATTATTGGTTATGATTTACGAAAAGAGAAAGTTGCTTAAAAATATGCTTTCGAATCACGTCACATGAAATGCACCCGGATCCTCGACATATTCTTATTCAACATTTCGGGGTTTGGATTCGGGTCGCATGAAACGCACACCTGTATTTTAAGAAGGTAGGACTAAAACATGCGCCCGGAGTGATTACTTATTTACACTGTCGCGGAGGACATGATATTTGCTAAGAAACGACACATCTCGAAATTTAAATATTTTATATGTACATTTATAAAGGCCTTGCGATTAGTGTAACTACTGGGCGAGGCACACCTTTAATTCCAATCTAAAGCGAACTACATCCCATTGTGTTTTTACTTAGGAGTTGATTCCAAATTATTTAAAACTTGCTACGAACCACACCACATGAAATGCGCCTGTGGTTCCTGACATGCTTTATCTGCTCTTGCCCGAAACTGGGATCGGGTCACATGAAATGCACCCCCGACTCCTTTAATCTAATTACGTCATTCAGTTGAGTAATAACTCCCTAGTTAATCTTGCTTTTAACATAAGATCTAATGTTTAACAGGTTTGGAGATTACACACATGAGTAGGGAAGATTGAACAGAGATACAACAGACTAATTCAGGTTTACGCGCATATCTAATGATAGTGTATCTTTGGTCTAGCTACATTTCCATAACAAAACTAGCAATACCAATTTAATTAAAGAATAACAGAACGTAATCAAATACAAGGACTTTGGACGACTACATGATTCAATAGACTTTATGCATAAGCTTCAAACTTCATTCTTTTCGAACCAAGGAATTACAATAACAGAGATGTGTACCTGGAATGCGGAAGAACAAGGAAGAGTGAGCAATGGCAATGCAGCAACAGCAACAAGAACAGTAACAACAACAGTAAACCAGTAACAACCAGTAAACCAATAGCAACTCAATATACCAACCAGCAACAACAAACAGTGGCAGCAATCAAACAGACTAACAGCAACCACAATTAATGAACCAGTGGCTAACTTGAAACCAGCAGCAAACAAACAGTATCCAATGATTCAGCCGGCAGCAACAATCAAACAAACCCACAGCAAACAATAGACACACCAGCCTCAACAACACTGAACCAGCACAATGTTGGACCAAGCAGCAACAAACAGACCCAACAGCAACAAAAATAACCACCAGTAGCAACCTTAACACAGCAGCAGCATACACTCAAGACCAGCAACACCAGCAATTAACAGACAGCCACAAACTATAGTCTAGCCACAACACAATAGCCACACATGACCAATAATATACCAGCAGCAGACACAAGAGCCACAACAAGCAGGGAACCAGTGTCTTTCTCACAAACAACAATCACACAGTCACCAAGATTTCAATGAGCCGTGGCTAGGATCTATGTGTGAATGACTATATGCTTTTCAACATTCCTCTATGTGTTTTCGAAATGTCTTTGCTTTGTGTATCTATCCTCTCAGGTTTTTTCTTTTTTAGCTCTCACTGTTTATGACTGTTTTTGCTCTCCAGGGTTCTTTAATGTCTGTATGAATATCCCCCTTTTTAGGTATCAATGCCTATCTATTTATAACCAAAAACAACACCTAGGACACCCAGATTCTGCAGAACAGCCCCTTGCCCATCCTCCTTCTGTCCAACCCACTAAACCATGTCTAAGTATGGGGTTTTCATAATTAAAAATTGGTAAGTGCAGGGCACTGGTGGGCTGCTCTGCTGTGACAGTGGATTCCACTGACTAGCCTCATGTGCAGGACACCAAATACTCTAAGTGTTGAACCCTGATTCCCTAGTTAGCTAATTTGAATCATAACTTCATCTTCAGATCAATCAAACAATCCTACTCAATCCAAGGATGCTGATTATTGTATGGTAATTCAAATAACTCAAACTATGCAATTAGAAGACGACCTCTAATCAACTACAACACATAGCAATGACAACCAATTTAAACTGTTAAAACAGTGACTTCAACGAATCTCGGCCAATGCCGGACATATGCGAAGTTAACTATTCGACGACGCTAATCGACGCGAGTTCGTCTTCTATAACTAGCTTATTTGGTTAAACAAATCAGAAACCACAAATTGACCAAATAAAGGTCTTTGGAGATGAAGCATCAAAGCAGAAAATTAAAAGAGGAAACGAAGGCCAAGCAATTCACGTGATTAACACATTGAGTATGAAGACGGAAAAATAGAAATACCATATAAGACGAACTCAAAGCTCGAACGCCCCGGACCAATCTCGGATTTGGCTCACATTTGGATTTTTGGAGTCTAACGGAACTTAATCGAAATGTTTTCAAAATGAAAACATCTCCACTAAGGTCTATTAGACCCCAATTCGTCTTGATTTTGGACCACGAATCTCTAATTAGATTTCTAGGGTTCTTGGGCTCGGATTTGGGGCTTTTGCGATTCGGCAAGATTCGAACCAAACCAATGTTAGTGGGAGTGTGGGGGAGGTGTAAGGAGGCTGTGGTGTGATTTTGAAGTGGTTTGGGATGAACTTTCAGATTCCGACGAACTTCGAATTGATATTCGAAGCGTTTGACTAACATTCGAAGCTAACTAACGCCGGATCCGTAATGGGGGAGGTGAGGGGAAGACTTGGTGTTAAAATGGTGGCCGTTGGCCTACCGGAACCGCCGTGAGGCGATTTCCGGCAGGCGGGGCACGGCGGAGGAGGGCGGCGTTACGCTGGGTCTTTGAGAGCTTCTGAGGGAGATGAAGGGAGAGGGGGGGTCTGGCTTGGGGGGGCGGGGTATGGAAATGAGTTTATATATGATTTGAGAAGTTAAATCCTGATCGTTGGATCAAACTTGATCAACGATCAGGATCTCCTCACTTAAACCAAACGGTGTCGTTTGGTTAAGTCATAATCTGAATGTATTTGGGGATTTATGGATTAATCTGAGCCGTTGGATTATAAAATCCAACGGTCCAGATCAAGCGTTACACAGGCTGAAGCTTGGACGGGTATTTGGGCTGGGTATTGAGTTAGTGGGCCTGGTTCTTAACGAATTGGAGACGGCCCAGTTCTAATTTCTTCTTTGTTTTGCAACTAGACTCCATGATGTATCATGTGTATATGTATATGTATATGTATATATATATATATATATATATATATATATATATATATATATATATATATATATATATATACATTGATTTATAACCTAATTAATTTTTTAATACCACTATCCTACATAATTACATATCACCTAAATCACGTAATTTCGATATCGGACACCAAAATGCAAAACCTAATATATTTTTTTTTTTTTGTATTTTATTAATTTAAATAAATAAACATGCACACAAAAATATAAATTTAAGATAAAAATAACACAAAATCACAAAAATCATGCCCAACACGAAACTATTTTTATTTTGAATTTTTCTGGGAGTACTTCTCAGGTAAGGCAAAAATCACGTGCTCACACCTTTAACAAGACCTTTAAATAACAATTCTGGACAATAAAAATGTTAGCGTATAAAACGTAAATATAAATAAAGCAATAATTAATTCGAGCCCACTGAATTCACAGTGTTTCCTTAAGGAATTTAATCCCCTCCTAGTACCCAAGGTTATGGATTATTTCCTCCCGGGATAGAACGAATTACACATTGGTGTAGTGGTACTTCAAACCCCAGTGTTTTAGCGAACACAAAGTTTGGTAGCAAATCACACTTACGGATGCTTTGTTTGTGGTTAAAACAATGCAGAATAAAGAAGGACAACTCAGAAGTCGAATGGAAATTCTGAGAGGAAGGAATGCAATGTATAACCAATGTTGAATTCTTACCAAAGAGATTGAAATTCGTTTTTCCAGTGTATACAGTGTATATATCGAGTGTATACAGTGTATATATCGAGTGTATACTGAGTGTATATCGAGTGTATACCGAGAGTATCTCAAGTGTTTTTTCTGATCTATCTCGTTCTCTCCAACTTCTGCTCTATTTATAGCAGTTGTTTGAGATAAATCCGCCCCTTCCATGATGTAACAAGCACTAGGCTATTATAGAGGAGGCACTTACATGGTGGAATAGGCACTTGTTGCTTATTGGTGCAATACACTCTCATTTCCCATTCACTTGGTGCAATACACTCTCATTTCTCATTCACTCTTAAAATAAAACTCAACAATCCCCCACATGAATGGGGAATGGCTATATCATGGAAGTATGCATGAAAAACAGTGTGATTCACAAGTAAGGATTAATTGCATCTGGATAAGTAGGTTTTCCTTTGAACTTTCCGTAGTGAACTTATGTCGGATATACTCGATCAATCGGTAGATTTGATATCTTTGAACCGTCGAACTTTGGTGTATACCTAGACAACCACAAGTCACACAACCAACTCTTAACCGTCTTTGGTTCTCATTGTTGTGTTCGTTTCAGCCATGAACACCGCCTGATTTCATAAGTGCGTAGAGAACTGGCCTTACAGAATTCTCCTTGAAGCGGCTAACACTTCACACTTACATAGGTAATTCCTAAACGTGTCATCCCGTAGATACACTATTTGATATACCCCGTATCAAATTTAGAAATCATTAAAAAGCCTTAATGCTTTATCCTTGGTACTGAACATTGTCTTATAAGAGAATGGACCAAAAGTTTATTTGACAATGTTGAACCGTCAAAAATGACTTTGTTTGATCTCCTTGAACCTAGATCTTGGGATCTCCAGTCTTCTAGGTAGAGTTACCGCCACTATGACTTGTTCTCGGCCACAGTCCCATTCCCCTTGATGATTTCTCAACTACATCTCTAGTTAGGCCTTTTGTAAGTGGATCCGCCACATTATCACTTGACTTTACATAGTCAATCGTGATAATTCCTCTAGAGAGTAATTGTCTAACGATTTTATGTCTTCGTCGTATATGACGAGATTTACCGTTATACATAACGCTCCCAACCCGTCTAATTGCCGCTTGACTATCAGAGTGTATGCATATTGGTGCCAAGGGTTTGGGCCAAAATGGAATATCTTCCAAGAAATTCCGGAGCCATTCAGCTACTTCACCGGCTTTATCCAAGGCTATGAACTCAGCCTCCATTGTAGAGCGGGCCATACAAGTTTGTTTGGACGACTTCCAAGATACCGCTCCTCCACCAATGGTGAATACATATCTGTGAGCACGTGATTTTTACCCTACACATGAGTTATTCCTATAAAATTCAAAATAAATGATTTTTCCTTGTTTTTTAAATTATGTGTGAATTTTGTGTTAGTTGTTTGCATGTTATTTGTGTGTGATAAATGAAAATACAAAAATTGCATCTTTAGGAAATTAATTCATTTTTATTAAAGAAAAAATTAAAAAAAATTAGTTAGCTTTTAAATTGAAAATTGTCAAAAATAGGTAATTAGTTTAATTTTTAATAAGTTTCAAATAAAAAAATAAAAAAAAATATAAAAAGAATAAAATACAAAATACAATTTATCATAAAGAAAACAAGAGGAAAAGAAGAATGAAAGGAATTGGGCCAAATAACACTCAAAATACCCCAGGCCCAAATCGGCCAACACAGCAGCCAAGTCGCCCGGCCCACTCGCTAGCCTGCCCGGTCTAGTGAGGTTTTTAATCTCAGCCATCCGCGAAGATCAATCCGACGGTTGAAATTGGTTATTACATTTTTTACACAAAAAACCTTAAAAAGACACAACTCTTTAAACCTTAAAAAAAACATACACAGAACCTACCCCCCTTTGCTGTCCAAAGCCACATCGCCTTTCTTCTTCATAACAGTGGCCGCCGCCTAGGGTTCCGCCACCTACGGCGGCGGCCGGCTCCCATTTCCGCCGAAAATTACACCAAAACATCCCCCACACCCTCCTTATCACCTCCCCGCCACTAGTTTCCTGCAAAACCCGCCGCAACCCCTCCAAATACCAAACCCTAATCCGCGCCGCCACCCGCCTCCCATGGCGGCGCCACCTCAATAAACCCAAAAACATTCACCCCACTATTCCTTTAGCGTTACAAACGCTGTGACACGAAGAAACGAGTCAAAAGCCGCCGGAAACTTCGAGAAAATCCGTCGATTCAAGAAAATTCGAGATTCGAAGGTTCGTTTGAAGAAAAGAATCAAGAAAAGAACAAGAAAATGAAGAAAAGAAGAAAATCAGAAGAAAAAAAAAGAACGAGAAAAGCAGAAAAAAAGAAATTTACGGCAAAAGAGCTAAGTTTATCTCTATTTTTTCCCCTCTTTTCCTCTTTTCTGTTTATCTCTGTTTGTCAAAATGAGAATAATTAGGGATTACACAGTTATTTCTTTTCAGAATTAATTAGTTATTTCATCTCTGTTTTCCATGTTCTTTTCCTGCTTCATTTTTGTCTGCTTATGGTAATTAGGAAATTGTAGGATTAAATGTAGAATAAGGTTCCCTATTTTCAGTGTTAGTTTCTGTTAAATAATTGAATAGATTATTAGATTTTCTGTCAATTTTGATTCTTATTAGTATTGTTTAATTTTTTTTTGTTAGATTCATGTTAGTTTTGATCTTAATTAGTATTGTTTAGCAGTTTTTGGATGTTTAGATTTTGTGGTATTTCCTGTTAGTTTTGATATTCATTGCTATTGTTAGATTTTTTGTTGAAATTTGTTAGTTTCAGTTAATTTTTAGATTTTTAGATTTCAGGGAATTGGTCGTTTTTATATCTGTTGAACCATGGATTTCTAATTTTTGTTTTAATATTGTTTTAACACTTTTTGGGTATTAACAGTAGCGGGATTTAATTGTATTATTGGTTATTCGATCTTGTTTTGATAGTTCGAGTAGATTAATGGTTGGAATTGTTGTGGTAGTTTAATTGTGATTGGTAATTTGCTATTTGATAACATATAGGATGTATTGGTTATAGCTGTAGTTAGTGATTAAGTTGGATTAGGAAAGTTGTCCTTTAAACTAGTTTAGATTCAAGTTAAGTCGATAGTTGAAATCACACGACTCGTAGCAACCTAAGGTGTTTTTATTAAATAGAATCAATTGCGACTAGTTGTCTCGATTAATAAGACTCACCATCTTTCAATTGTTCCCCCGAGTCTTGTTAATCAGATAATTAATCATAAGTGGCCATATTTGTAAGATTGCCTAGGGTTGGCTATAGTTGAAATGTGATTCTAATTAGCGAATTAATTCTGAATTTAAAGTAGTGAAAGGGCCAATTGGCTGGTTGAGCAATAGTCACTTAATTGTGGCTATTTGATAAATACAAGTCTGAAAATAGGTTAAAATGGGAGAAAATACAGAATTTAAAGTAGGTAATAAGCAGTAAAAAGCAAGGGTAAAAAGGGGAATAGAAGTTGGTATAATTGTAATAAGGTTAAAAGGAAAAGGGTGCAATTGGGATAAGAATTGGTATAATTGTGATAAATATAGAGCTTTTAGGGTAATTTGGGCATAACAAAAGGTATCTTAGTGATTATTAGAAGGAAATAAGGGTACAATAGGAATTACAAGGGAAATAGAACATGGTAGACTATTCTAGAAGGGGTTTTAGAGTAGATTTCAAATAAATACTTGCACTAACTTGTGCAACAAGCTAAGAATAGGAGGGGTTTTAGTGAAATAAGTTCCTCCTCTTTTGGGTCTATAAATAGATATTTTCAGCTTGAAATAAAGGGGGGGTTCTTCTGATTTTTTTTAGAGTTTTCTTTGATTTTAGACCCTTTTTAATCTTTTAGCCATATGAACCCTAGAAAAATCCCAAAAATATATGTTAAATTTCAGATCTGAAATTAACAATTTCAGAGTCAATTTTCTTCTTTATTCTTTCAAATTATCTTCAAAAAATCCAAAAACATTAAAAATCAGTGGAGAAAAACCAAAAAATATTTGTTGTTTCATTATCAATCCACAATAAAAGTTCTGGATTCTGTTTTAATAATTCCACTTCTGTTCTACATCTGAAATCAGAAAGTATTCTGAGGAATTTATGATTTAATGGAGTTGAATTTGGTTCGGTGAAGTTTGCAATGTTGGTTTGATGTTTGACATGATTGCACGTCTCTCCTGGTTATATTTGAGTGTAATTCTGGATGAAATTTGATTTCACTGCTACCCGAGCTTCATGATCGTTGTTGCTGTTGATTATTGTTGGTTCTTTATCACTGCCATAGCTGACCTCTTATTCTTCTACTTTTGTCAATTTCCAGGTACAATCTTATCCTTTGATAGTGTGAAGTTTTCAATTGTTGTATTCTCGCCCCTGTGTAATGGAATTTGCTGGAGTTGTTTATAACATATTGTTGTTTAGATTTAATAGTTGTCCTTTATTTCGTATGCTTGTGTAGAGGATTGTATAAATGGATTTGGCTTCCATCGATTCCTAGAATTTATTACTTTATAATAGATTGATGTAGTATTATGTATGTTTAAGATATGGCAGATTTAGATTAGGATCGCATAGATTAAAGTGCCAGCAGTTATTTTTTTTATTTTTACAAATATTCTAGATTAAGTTCGTATAGATTAAAATGCCAGCAGATTAGATTGTCATATGAACTGTAAATAGAGTCTTTGGGTTTAATTTGTGATCGTTAGGCTGACAGATGGTTTGCTCTAATTGATAACTAAGGTATCATCAACTAGTTATGTAAAAGGGCAGGAAATCGAGTTGTTCATCACTCTAATTGAATAATTTGAAACAATACTTGCAGATTTTGATTATGGTTAGCACTAAACGTTTAAGTAGTATAAATGGGCTTACTCTTTAGGCTTAAGCCTAGTTGGTTATTGGCACAATTACTGCTGGGCTTAATGAGTTATTTGTTCGGAGGTCTCATGAAACTTGAGATCTAAGTGTAATAATTATATCACATCAATAAATAGATTTACGCAAGTCTGGTGGTTTTCAATTAATTATCCTTCTAAAGGTAAAAAAAAATATTATAGATTGCTTTAGGATCGACCTTAAATAAAATAATGAGACGAGCCTCGCCAAACAAAAATAGACGATCGCGGGGCCCTCAAATTAATTGTTATAAAAACTTAGACTCGGGAAGACCGTTTAGCAAATTTCACGGTCTTTCCCAAAGTTAATAAAGACGATAGAATCTTTAAGCACGATTTGTAAATAAATTACTTTCCTAAATACGGGTGTGCATTTATGTGACCCAAATCTTATTCTCGGCGAAACCGAAATGCATTAAAGTCACATGCGTACTGGTTGCGGTGTGGCTCGAAATGTGTTTTCGTGACGTCGCAATTCTTCTAAAATTGAAAAGCGGAACATAAAAGCACATAGTTAAAATATATAAAGAAATCAGATAAAAACAAAAATCGCAGTTGAGCGACCGTGCTAGAACCACGGAATCCGGGAGTGCCTAACACCTTCTCCCGGGTTAACAGAATTCCTTATCCAGGTTTCTAGTTTCGCAGACTGTATTACAGAGTCATAAATTTCCTCGGTTCGGGATTAAACCGGTGACTTGGGACACCATTATTTTCCCAAGTGGCGACTCTGAATAATTAAATAAATTGATCCCGTTCCGACTGTCCTTTAATTGGAAAAAACTCCTTCACTGATTATTATTATATCTCTTCTCGGGGTGTAGTATTAAACAGTGGCACATTTACATTTACGTATGTGCGGTGAAAAAAGGAGGTGTGACAGCTCTGGCGACTCTGTTGGGGATAAGTAACCCAGAACTTCGGTTCGGGGTTTAAGAATTCGAGCTCAGTTAAAATTGCTGTTTTTGCTTATATCCGATTTCCTTATATGTTTTGATTAATGTGCTACATGTTTACCGCTTTGATATTACGTGAACTGTATATATAAAAATTGTGCCGAAAACCCTTCTCTTCTTATCTCCGGGGATGTGCTTACTGGTTGAGACTCCCCTTTCTGTTAGTGTCAATACCAAAAATAAGAAAAAGAGGCCGGATAAGTTACAAAGCCGATTGACTCCGCGGGTCACCGGTACGTAGCCCCCTCCTCGATCAGAGTTGTCCACTCGGGTACACGGTCTAGTACCATGAAAATATCCGGATATTGAGCCTAGATCTAGGACATTTATTTGCATCATATCTGACTTAGGGGACTCAACACAGGGGTTGGGTCCGTCTAGGACAGGTGACCTAGTAACCAAAAGACCGAGCATGTTATATGTTGCATTTATTTGTCCTATTATGCTGATTGGCTAAATTCCTCAAAAACAAAAAGAGAGAAATTTTAGATATCGAAATATTGTCGATTGCTTGAAAAAAAAAATTTGAAAAAAAAAGGTAGAACAATTTTGTTGAAATAATTGGTCAAATAATCTGGCCGAACTACGCAGGTTTGATTCTCGCCATTAGGTGGGATACGTAGGCAACCCTCATCGGGTCCAACCACCCCTATAAAAAAACAAAAAAAAATGTGTGTTTAATTTTGTCAATAAAATCGAAGTGACGCTGTTTTTGAAAATAGCCGAATGTTCCGAAAGGACGCCGGAAGGCTGTTTTTGCAAAAATAGCCACTTTGAATCATTTTTTAATAATTTGCGGGCACAGCCTTGAAATATTCCTTGTGGAAATGTTGCAAGGCCATAGCCGCAAAATCAAGTCCGGGTTCATACCCCTTTTTGCAAAAATAACCAAAAAAAGTCAAATTTTTTATTTTGTTATAAATAAGTCGGGTGATGCTATTCTTGCTCAAAATATGCCGAATGTCCCTAAAAAAGACACCGGAAGGCCGTTTTTGCAAGAATAGCCACTTTGAGTCATTTTAAATAATTTGCGGGCATAGCCTTGAAATGTTCCCTCGCGGAAATGTCGAAAGGCCATATCCGCAAAATCAAGTCTTGAGTCATCACTCAACTCTTCAAAAATATCCACTTTATCAAATAAGTCATTACATGGCTGGAATTTTGCAAAAAGAGCCACTTTGTCCAATAAGCCATTACATGGCCATTTTATGAAAAATAATCTTGTGTTGGTTTATGGTGATGCCGAACGTTGCCCCATGAGCCACAAGATAAAAAAAAATTTAAGTTTATCTTTCTTAAATAATTTTTGCAAAAAATAGTCATTTTGTCAAATAAGCAGTTATGTGGCCAATTTTGTAGAAATAGTCATAATTGACACCAAAAAATATTCTTATTCTTGTAGAAATCTCCGGTACAAAATGTGAAAGTTTTTCAAGTTTGTAGTTGGAGTCGGCTTATATAATTTTCCTTCAAAGAAAAAAAAATCAAAAAAAAAAAATCGAATAAACATCTCTTTATTTCTTGCATTAATTTGCAAGAACTACGCTCGGTCTGATTCATGCGGGGTCATGATACGTAGGCAATCCACATAGGATTCGACCATTTCCATAACCAAAAAGAAAAAAAAAATGAAAAAACCACAAAAGAAAAAAAAAAGAAGAAAATGAAAAAACCACAAAAAGGAAAAAAGTAAAGAAAATAGCAAAAAAAAAACAAAGGAAATCAATAAGTGGAATACCTTAACGCTAACCCGATGGTTTCGTTTTGTTGATCCAGAAAGTCGAGGTGGTTGGTTGTGGTTAATTGGAAAGCAAGATCCAAGGAAAATGATAACCGACATCGAAGCTGTTACGAGTGCTCAAGAGACTCAGAGTCAGAAAATTCAACAAGGGTCTACTATGGTTAAGGAAAACGGAGCATTGAAACAACAAATGACCAAAATGTGGGCCAGTGGCCAAGGACAGCCTTCTCATGAGTCACAATCTGCTATACAACAAGAACAGTACCACTCGTACTCGTTTGACCTTCCCTCAAACGTTGAGAAGCTTACCCGAAAGAATGCACAGGAAGAAATGGCCCAAAGATTGAAGAGATTAGAACAACGGCTGAAAAACATGTAAGAAATGGCAGGTCAAAAGAGTGTTCTTTGCACGAAAACTCCGCGTGTTTACGCGCAAAGAGGGGCAGCTGTGAGCACGTGATTTTTGCCTTACTTGAGAAGTACTCCCAGAAAATTCAAAAATAAAAATAGTTTCGTGTTGGGTATGATTTTTGTGATTTTGTGTTATTTATCTTTTGTGTGCACGTTTATTTACTTAAATTAAAAATACAAAAATATATGCTAAGTTTTGCATTTTTAGTGTTTGATATCGAAGTCATGTGATTTACATTTAAGTGATATGTAATTGTGTGGGATAATTGTATGCATATATATATATATATATATATATACATGTACATATATATATGTGTAGCAATGAGATCAAATTGGGCCATAGTTTAGTCCAGGAAAACCAGGCCCAAACGAATCCCAATCCGTCCAGCATCTGTCATTGTGGCATTCGATCTGGACCGTTGGATTTTATCATCCAACGGCCCAGATTAATCCTTTAATTCCAAACATACCCGGTCCAAGACTCACCCAAACGACATCGTTTCATTAAGTGGGTAGATCCAAGCCGTCGATCTAAGTTGATCCAACGGCCTAGATCCCATCCCACGCGTGGTATATATTCCTGATCCCTTACCCCGCCCCCCTTTCAGACCCCCCCTGCTTCGTCCCTCAGAAGCTCTCGAAGCCCGGTGTAACGCCGCCCTCCTCCGCCTTGCGCCGCCTGCCGGGAATCGCCTCACGGCGGTTCCGGTAGGCCAATCACCACCAAACCAATGCCAAAACCTTCCCCTCACCTCCCCCATCACGAACCCAGCCTCCGCTAACCTCGAATCATGCCGGAGCTCCTCGAATCTTCATTTGAAGATTCGAGTCAAACTCGAACCAATGCCAAATCACCCCAAACTCACCCCAAACCCTCACATGGCCTCCCTCGTACCCCCGCCGGCTTTGGTTTGCTTCGAATCTAACCAAAAATGCAAAAGCCCCAAATCCGAGCCCAAGAACCCTAATTTTTGAAGAAACTCAATTCAAGCCGGGTTAGCCGCAATTGAAGTCCAAGGGACTTTAGTCTAGGTGTTCTCAATCGAGAACATCTCGATTAAAGCCCGTTTGGCTTCAATAATTCCACATCTTAGTTCGAAGCTTGGTCGGCAGATTTCTTACGAGGTATTCGTTTCTTCTTTGGTCAATTTAGTTCGATTTTGTGAATATGTGTGTTTGTTTTATTCATTGTTTCAATGCTCATCTAGCATGCTTCTAATTTCTCATAACAGTCGACCTGTTATCCTCCTTTGAGGCCTTTTATTTGGCCAATTCCCTCTGTTTTTAGTAGTTAAAATGAGTCATAGGTTCAATGTGATTAAAGTCGTCAAGCGATTAATTCATATTTTTGATTAGTTCCTTGATCCCTGAATCTGCCTGATGCAATTCATTGGTGTAGGGCTTGTCACTGTTTGATTCAGATTAAAGGGGGATAATTGGTTGTAGTTAATAGGTTAATTGTTTAATCACATATCCATACTAAGGCTAGTGGAACCTGCACAGCAGGGCATCCCACTGAACACTGCCACCAGCATTGTTTAATGCTTGAGTCCATACTTTGGACAGTAGATAGTGGGTTTGCAGGGAATATGATGGGTTGGGGAGTCAGGGTAGGGGGTAACCCTAGGGGCTGCTGGTCAGCTATAAGATGGGAGACAATCTGAGAGAAAGGGATTGATACAGACACTTGAGAGGATACCTGAGAGTAACTAGAGCACCTGAAGAAAAATAGATACAAGAATACATATAGAAAGATACAGAGAAAAGGCTATTGTTTCATTGGGTTGGAGTCACTGTTTCATCGAGTTTCTTGGCTACTGTCTCGTTGCTTTGGATTCAATAGCTGAGCTGTTAGGCATTTGTTGTTGTTGTTGTGTCTTGGTTGTTGCTGTTACATCTCAGTTGGGTAGCTCTTGAGTTGCTTTTGGTCTATTGTTGCTGCCACTGGTTGTTTGTTGCTGCTCTTGGTCTGTTGGTTGCTGGCTGGTGTGTAGTTGTTGCTGCCTGGGTTGGTTGTTGCTGTTGTTTCATTATTTGGTTGCTGGCTGGTTTATAGTTGCTGCCTGGTTTGGTTGTTGTTGTTGTTTCATTAGTTTGTCACTGGTTGTTGGTCTAAGTGACTGCTGGTCCATTGGTTGTTACTGCTTGGTCAAATATTGTTGCTGGTTCAGCATTGTTGAGGACTGCTTCGATTGTTTGCTTCAGTGGTTGAGTTGTTTGGCCATTGTTGTTGCTGTGGTGTTCATTTGAGGCTGTTGGTCAGCATTGTTGTTGCCCTGGTCGTTTGGTTGCTGCCTGGTTTGGTTGTTGTTGTTGTTTCATTAGTTTGTCACTGGTTGTTGGTCTAAGTGACTGCTGGTCCATTGGTTGTTACTGCTTGGTCAAATATTGTTGTTGGTTCAGCATTGTTGAGGCTGGTCCAGTTGGCTACTGGAATATTATTGTTTGTGCTGCCTGAGTGTTTATTGCTGCTTGGTTCAAGTTTTAGTCACTAATTTAGTGATTGATAAAGTTCGATTACTGTTGGTTGTTGGGTCGTAGCTGATTCACTGGTTGTTGTTGCTGTTGGTTTACTGTGTTTGTTATTGGTCTTTGGTTGTTGCTCCTGTTACTGTTCTTGTTGCTGTTGCTGCATTGCCATTGCTCACTCTTCCTTGTTCTTCCGCATTCCAGGTACACACCTCTGTTATTGTAGTTCCTTGGTTCGAAAAGAATGAAGTTTGAAGCTTGTGCATAAAGTCTATTGAAACATGTAGTCGTTTAAAGTTCTTATGTTTGATTACATTCTGTTATTCTTCAATTAAGCTTGTATTGCTAGTCTTGGTTATGGAAAAGTGTAGCTAGGCCAAAGATACACTGTCGTTAGATAAGCACGTAAACCTGAATTAGTTTGTTGTATCTCTATTCAATCTTCTCTGCTCGTGTGTGTAATCTCCAAATCTGTTAACGTTAGACCTTATGCTAAAAGCAAGATTAGCTAGGGAGTTGTTACTCAACGGAATGACGTAATTAGATTAAAAGAGTCGGGGGTGCATTTCATGTGACCCGACCCCAATTTCGGGCAAGAGTAAATAAAGCATGTCATGAACCACAGGCGCATTTCATGCGATGTGGTTCGTAGCAAGTTTTAAGTAATTTGGAATCAACTCTTAAGTAAGATACAGTGAGATGTAGTTCGCTTTAGATTTGAATCAAAGGTACGCCTCGCCCAATAGTTACACTAATCACATAGCCGTCATAAATGTACATATAAATACTTAGGTTTCGAGATGCGTCGTTTCTTAACGAATATCACGCCTTTCTCAACGGTGTAAATAAGTAGTCGATCCGGGCGCATATTTTAGTTCTATCTTCTTAAATACGGGTGTGCATTTCATGCGACCCGAATCCAAACCCCGAAATGTTGAATAAAGATATGTCGAGGATCCGGGTGCATTTCATGTGACGTGATTCAAAACATATTTTTAGGCAACATTCTCTTTCGTAAATCATAATCAATAATAAAGCGGTAAAGGGATATTAATTCGCACTAAGTACATAACCGTAAAAAGCAGATAGATAAGCCAAACACGACAGTTGAGCGACCGTGCTAGAACCACGGAATTCGGGAATGCCTAATACCTTCTCCCGGGTTAATAGAATTCCTTATCCGGATTTCTGGTTCGCGGACCGTTAAATAGAGTCATTCTTTTCCTCGATTCGGGATTTAACCGGTGACTTGGGACACCATAAATCTCCCAAGTGGCGACTCTGAAATAATTAAATAAATCCCATCTCGATTGTCCTTTAATTGGAAAAACTCCAACGCGCCCTCGCGGGTAGTGCCAAAAGGAGGTGTGACAGCTCTGGCGACTCTGCTGGGGATACAAACCCATAACCACTGGTTCGGGGTTTAAGAATTCGAGCTTGGAATAATTGTTGTATTTGGCTTATTAATTATCTGATTTTATTATATGTTTGTATTAATGTGCAAAATAATATTTTTATCGCTTTGATATTTTTTGAACTGTACATATAAATTGTGTCGCCAATCTCCTCTCTGAGTCTTCTAAATCATGAAGAAGGGTGCACTTCGTGTGACTTCTTTTCTGTATAGTGTCTAATTCCCACTTTAGAACGAGGTTTGGATAAGTTGCGAAACCGGTGAAGCTTCTGTATTCCCGGGTTGCTGCCTCCTCCTCGGCTCGAGTTGTCCGCTCGGGTAGGCCAGGTCTAGAACAATAAACCCAGGTTTTAAACCTAGAATAACAAAGCCTCATGTCGGATCCCTAGTAGGAACGTTTATTTGCATCATGTTGCATTTGACTTAGGGGACTCAACACAGGGGTTGGGTCCGTCTAGGACAGGTGACCTGAAATGAAAAGACTATCCTGCTGCATCCTGTTTGTTTTATGCATATATTTGCTTCAGACTTGCAGGCTAACCGTTTTTTTTATATTGAGGAAAATGAAAAAAAATAGTCTCAAAATAGTTTGTTTTTTTACTTACTTAAAAAGAAAAAAAAACGTTTGTTGTAAAATAAAAAATGTTTGATCAAAAAAGGAAATAGAATTTTGGAATAGAAAAATATTGACAAAATGTTGTCGAAAATTTGAAAATTTTAAAAAAATAGGAAGAGCAATTTTGTTGAAATAATTGGTCATAATATAATCTGACCGAACTACGCAGGTTTGATTCTCACCATTAGGTGGGATACGTAGGCAACCCTCATCGGGTCCAACCACCCCTTTAAAAAAAATCAAAAAAAATGTGTGTTTAATTTTGTCAATAAAATCAAAGTGATGCCGTTTTTGCAAATAGCCGAATGTTCCGAAAGGACGCCGGAAGGCTGTTTTTGCAAAAATAGTCACTTTGAATCTTTATAAATAATTTTTGGGCACAACCTTGAAATATTCCCTCGCGAAAATGTTGAAAGGTCGTGGCCGCAAAAATCAAGTTGGGGTTACCACCCTTTTTCAAAAATGTTGAATTTTAGTTTTCAATAAATCGAAGTGATGCTGTTTTATAAATAGCCGAATGTTCCGAAAGGACGCCGGAAGGCTATTTTGTTTTTGCAAAAATAGCCACTTTGAATCATTTTTAATAATTTGCGGGCACAGCCTTGAAATACTCCTTGTGGAAATGTTGCAAGGCCATAGCCACAAAATCAAGTTCGGGTTCACACCCCTTTTGCAAAAAATAACCAAAAAATGTCAAATTTTTGATTTTGTTATAAATAAGTCGGGTGATGCTATTCTTGCTTAAAATAAGCCGAATGTCCCTCGAAAAGACACCGGAAGGCTGTTTTTGCAAGAATAGCCACTTTGAGTCATTTGTAAATAATTTTGGACACAGCCTGAAAATATTCCCTCGCGGAAATGTCGAAAGGCTGTATCCGCAAAAAATCAAGTTTTGAGTCATCACTCAACTTTACAAAATAATCACTTTATCCAATAAGCCATTACATGGCCGGTCCTTGCATAAATAGCCACTTTTGGCATTTGAACTTCTTCGGTCTTGTATTGGCCTGTGTCGGTGCTGAATGATGCCCCATAGGCCCCAGGACTAAATTTTGAATTTATATCTTCTTTATAAAATTTTGCAAAAAAGAGCCACTTTGTCTGAATAAGCCATCATGTGGCCAATTTATGAAAATATTCTTGTGTTGGTTTATGGTGATGCCGGACGATGCCCCATGAGCCACGGAATGAAAAAAAATTTTTTTTTTAAGTTTATCTTTCTTAAATAAATTTTGCAAAAATAGTCATTTTTGGCAAATAAGCCATTATGTGGCCAACTTTGTAGAAAGTCATAATTGACACCAAAAATATTCTTATTCTTGTAGAAATCTCCTACACAAGTTTGTAGTTGGAGTCGACTTCTATAATTTTCCTTCAAAAAAAAAAAAATTGAATTAACGTCTCTTTATTTCTTGCATTAATTTGCAAGAACTACGCTCGGTCCTGATTCATGCGGGGTCATGATACGTAGGCAATCCACATAGGATTCGACCATTTCCATAACCAAAAAAAAAAAAAAAAAAAAAAAAAAAAAAGAAGAATGATCAATAAGCGGGATACCTTAATGCTGACATGCTGGCTTTGTTTTGTTGTGTCCATTTCCAGAAAGGTGGTTGGTTGTGGTTCTGAAATAACTCTTCCCCGTAAGACGAAGTCAGAGGACAATGGCAGATAATCTCAAGACTGAGTGGGTTGGTACAGGTACCCGACAACAGCCGGTTGAACGGAACCACGGGTTAGTAGAGGAGGTCAAGATATTGAGACAACACGTGGCTGATATGTATCGGGCGTGGATGGATGGAAAAGCACCACCTCCGCCACCACCTAGCTCCCTGGACTCTGTCCTTACCCGTACCATGAACCCGATGCCAGATGATCTCCCGCACTCTCCATATATACCCGCCTATCACAACTTCTCCGGCCATTCGAGTAACTCAATTACTCGTCCCCCAACTATGTTTTCACAACGCTACTCCCGTCCCCAACACCACTACTCTCCCCGGGACAACCAAAATCGTACTTCACCTTCCGGGTACCCAGCTCCACAAAAGGCTTACCAACCCCCACGAACATACCGGAAACCCCCCGGGTCAGGTTTCAAGCCAAATAAGGCGTTTAGGGAGGAAAGGTTGCTGAAGCGAGAAAAGGCGCTCACCCCTATCGGAGAGTCCTATGCAAGTCTGTTTGAAAAGTTAAAACATGTCGGCCTGATTACGCCGCTCCCCGAATACACTCCCGATCCACGTGCAAGAAGCTTCGATCCTACTGCACGATGTGCATACCATTCCAATGTCAGAGGGCACGATACTGAGAGTTGCCGTACCTTGAAAAAGGAAATAGAAAGAATGATTCAAAAAGGGTGGTTGATTGTGGTCGATGATGATGACATGGGGCACACAAAACCCCTGGGGGGTGTACCGACTGGAGCTAAAAATGTTGAAGCAGTTGGCAGCCTTGGCAATATTGATGCGGAACTTAGTGGCTAAAATGTTGTGCTTGGAAATTGGGAAGATACTCCATCTTTCGGTCAGCTAGATGGAGCTTTGGTGGTTCGTTTTTGTGGTCATTTTTGTTGTCCGAGTTATTTTCAGGGTTTTCTTGTGGTCAAACCCTTTTGTCCTAGCAGTTTGCTTTGGTCTTGCCCAGTTTTGTTTCAGGGCTGTACTCTAGTTTGTTTTGCTTGTTTTATCATTGAACCATTTCGTCATTAGTTTAATGAAGCTTTCGGTCTTTTGTTACTTCCGGTCATTTTATCTGTTTAGTTCCTTTTACCCTTTAGATTTGTCTTGTGCTCAAACGCCGAATCTAGTGACATGACATGCGCACACATAATTGTGGTTTAATTCTAAAAGTTAATCATGAAGGAATTGGAAGATAATCATGGCATTTTAAAAGAAATAATGATTTGAGATTATTTGGAACCCGAGTCACGTGAAATTTGGAGCGGGTAAAATACAAAGAAAGCCTTAAGGGCAAAATGGCCATGCTGACATGGGGTTCGCTCGTGATACTGAAATGGAAGTGTCGTCCAGCAATACTTTAAAATGACGGATGAAAAGGCGAATGGACGATATGGTTATCACTCCTAGCACAACCAGAAGATGTCGTGAATATGTTGTTTGTACTTGGCATGTTTTGAAGATTGGAATGACGAAGGCATTTTGTTCTGCTACCCAAACACTTTATCCTTCGTTAACCCTTCGAGCCTTATTTTGATTTCTTTCATACCCCTCCTTCGGAATCGGTACCAAAATTAGAAACACAAATGGGGAAGATATAGAAAGAAAAAGAGAAAAAAACAAAAACAACCAAAAAGGAACGAAAAAGAAAAGAAAAAAAATGAAAAAATGATGAAAAAAAAATGAAAAGAAGGAATTGGGAACTACGTTTGACCTGATTCCTTAAAGAGGATACGTAGGCGCTTCACAGCTCGGTCATAGTGTAAATAAAAAAATAAAAATCCCCAAGTAAAAAACTGGGGCAAAGAAAAATTGTGTTCATTGTAAATAAATTTAGGTCCGAAGGTTGTAAATTTTGAACCCAAAATTGATTTTGTTTTGAGCCTTCAATACCCTTTCTTTCTAGCCCTATCCAAATCCCACATTACGGTCCAAAGAAAGACCTTCCGATCAGTCTTCAAAAGATGCCGCGTCAGGCGAGGGATAGAGTCCTATCATAATATAACACGTTGATTCTCGGCAGAAAAGACGTTGATTCTCAGCAGAAAGGAAATACGAGAGAGTCTTGGCAGTGACACCCCAATCCCCAGCTAAAAGTGATACAAATGAGAGAGTCTTACCGGTAAAAACATTCACATGCACCATAAGGCAATGAAAGCCGAGAGAAAATCAAAATGAGAGAGGCTTGAAAGTGAAAACCCTTCGGGCACTGCAAGTCGAATAAAGGTGATAATCAGATGGAAATCACGAGATAGAAATCGTGAAAGGCAATTAACGACGGAAGGATAGACCATATGCGCATGTCATGACCAGTGGAGTTGGTATTCGCGTTTGATAAGTTTTTATAGATATTTCTTGCTAGAGAGTCATTTTCTTTTTTCTTTGTCTTCTATTTTGTTTCTTTTTATCTTTCTCATTTTTATCAAAAATTCCCCATCAAGGTCTGTCTAGTCAGAACAAGTGAGAAATGACTTCAAAACTTGCCACCAACTTTCCAATTATTATGCAAAGCAAGGAAATGCCATTGACGGCGGAGAAGTAGGGTGCGAAGAAGATTATTAAACTGGGGCAGAAAATTTTCTTTTCGGTTTGAAAATTTTCTGGAAGTCAATACCCACTTGGGGAAGAAGGAAAGTCTTAAGGGAAATGGTCTTCGAACTAGTGTCATCCTCGACAACCTTCAAGAAGAGTGAAACACCAATTTTGAGGAAATGAAAATCTACCGGCAGTGTTATCTTCAGCAAGTTCCGAGGTGGTCGGACAACACAGAGTGGTAAAGGAAGAAAGGAAATCTCATCTTCAACAAAATAACCCCTAGCAAGTTGAGAAACACAGAACGGGGAAGGGATAAATGGAAAAACCCATCCCCAGCAGGAATATCATCTCCAACAAATGAAATCATTCCCCAACAAGTTTTGGGAATCCCAACACAGAGCAGGGAAAGAGGAGGAGAACCATCCCCAGCAGGAGCACCACAACCAGCCACCACATTTTAAAACTAACCAATTTTTTTCTTTGATTTGAAACAGGGAAAAAGGGGTTGTCGGCAACAAAGCATGCCACGAAGAAGATTCTCAAACTGGGGCAGAAAATTTTCTCCTGTTGCGAAAATTTTCTCGAAACCAAATACTTGGTTAGGGAAAGAAGCTAGATAACGCGAGGAAATGATCTTTGAACCCGGTTATCCCAGCAGATTTGAAAGAAAGAAAACAACAAGCTGTGATAGATGAAATTATACCCCCGACAGACAGGACAAGACGAGGAAGCTTGCGTTCAGAAAGGCAAGAAGCCGGTATCACCCTCAGCAGTCCTCGGAAAATGAAACATTGATTTCGAGATTTCACCGGCAGCATTATATCCTACAAGTTTTTCAAGGGAGCGAAGCGCGAGCCCCGAAGGAGGTTTGGAAAGAGGAAGAAGGAAAAGGGATCCCCCGACAGGGTAATCCCCAGCTGATGACATTTCAATCCCCAGCGATCTCGGGAGAGAATAAAGGTTTCGAAGGAAGTAGAAAAGGAGGAAATAAAGAAGATTTCCCCCAGCAGCATTACCCCAGCAGGTAAGTAATTAGTTCCAAAGACATCCCCAGCAGTCAAGAGAAAAATAACACAACCCGGGAGGAAAGCAATTCCAAAACAAGGTAATTCGGAAGAAAGGATGGCCCAAGAAGCGATGCAGGAAGAAGAAAGTGGTGCGGGAAGCAAAGGAAGGCGACATGGATGGGATGGAGTTAGTAAGATGTTGTTGAAGTCAGGAGCCCGCCCTGAAGAGAGGAATGGCGATTTATTTTTTCAAAAGATGTTGTTGAAGTCAGGAGCCCGCCTGAAGAGAGGAATGGCGATTTATTTTCAAAAGATGTTGTTGAAGTCAGGAGCCCGCCTGAAGAGAGGAATGGCGTTTATTTTCAAAAGATGTTGTTGAAGTCGGGAGCCCGCCCGAAGAGAGGAATGGCGATTTATTTTCAAAAGTTGATGATTGAAGTCAGGAGCCCGCCTGAAGAGAGGAATGGCGATTTATTTTCAAAAGATGTTGTTGAAGTCAGGAGCCCGCCTGAAGAGAGGAATGGCGTTTATTTTCAAAAGATGTTGTTGAAGTCGGGAGCCCGCCCGAAGAGAGGAATGGCGATTTATTTTCAAAAGTTGATGATTGAAGTCAGGAGCCCGCCTGAAGAGAGGAATGGCGTTTATTTTCAAAGATGTTGTTGAAGTCAGGAGCCCGCCTGAAGAGAGGAATGGCGTTTATTTTCAAAAGATGTTGTTGAAGTCGGGAGCCCGCCCGAAGAGAGGAATGGCGATTTATTTTCAAAAGTTGATGATTGAAGTCAGGAGCCCGCCTGGAGAACGGAGTGGCGATTTAATGTTGAAGTTGTAGTTGAAGTCAGGAAGCCCGCCCGGAGAATGGAGTGGCGATTTAATGTTGAAGTTGTAGTTGAAGTCAGGGAGCCCGCCTGGAGAATGGAGTGGCGATTTAATTTTGGAAGTTGTAGTTGAAGTCAGGAAGCCCGCCTGGAGAATGGAGTGGCGATTTAATTTTGAAGTTGTAGTTGAAGTCGGGAAGCCCGCCTGGAGAATGGAGTGGCGATTTAATTTTGAAGTTGTAGTTGAAGTCGGGAAGCCCGCCCGGAGAATGGAGTGGCGATTTAATTTTAAAGTCGAAGTTGAAGTCAGGAAGCACGCCTGGAGAATGGAGTGGCGATTTAATTTTAAAGTTGTAGTTGAAGTCGGGAAGCCCGCCCGGAGAATGGAGTGGCGATTTAATTTTAAAGTTGTAGTTGAAGTCGGGGAGCCCCGCCTGGAGAATGGAGTGGCGATTTAATTTTGAAATTGTAATTGAAGTCGGGGAGCCCGCCCGGAGAATGGAGGGGCGATTTAATTTTGAAGTTGTACTTGAAGTCGGGAGCACGTCTGGAGAATGGAGTGGCGATTTAATTTTGAAGTTGTAGTTGAAGTCGGGAAGCCCGCCCTGGAGAATGGAGTGGCGATTTAATTTTAAAGTTGTAGTTGAAGTCGGGGAGCGCCTGGAGAATGGAGTGGCGATTTAATTTTGAAATTGTAATTGAAGTCGGGGAGCCCGCACGGAGAATGGAGTGGCGATTTAATTTTGAAGTTGTAATTGAAGTCGGGGAGCCCGCCTGGAGAATGGAGTGGCGATTTAATTTTGAAGTAGTAGTTGAAGTCAGGGAGCCCGCCCGGAGAATGGAGTGGCGATTTAATTTTGAAGTAGTAGTTGAAGTCAGGGAGCCGCCTGGAGAATGGAGTGGCGATTTAATTTTGAAGTCGTAGTTGAAGTCAGGAAGCCCGCCTGGAGAATGGAGTGGCGATTTAATTTTGAAGTTGTAGTTGAAGTCAGGGAGCCCGCCTGGAGAATGGAGTGGCGATCTGTTTAATTTGGTAGAGGAAAGCGGTAGAATGTAACAGAAATCCCCGGCACGAATCCAAGTTCATAAGAAGAGAAGAAGCATCGGAAGGAACGCCAAGTCAGACGAGATGGCAAGGAGCGCGACAAGATCAAGTTAAAAAGGATAGATAAGAACTTGTAGTACTGTAACTTAGTCTAGCTTCTTGTTTTTCGTTGCCTAATACGGTGTAACAAGGAGATCAGCTAAGCGGTGGCAACAGCAGTAACAGCAGTAACAGCGAGATCGCAACAGTCATGGTAGTCCCAGCTACCAGAACTTCCCGAACTACATTGACTTGATTCCCTTTTAGCCAGGGATATGTAGGAGACCTTTGAAGCAAGGTTCGGTCAAAAATTTTTCAAAATGCTTCATACGGAGTGTTCGAATGGGCAAAATCGCTTATATCCGCTCATTTATCTTTGCACGAAAACTCTGTGTGTTTACGCGCAAAGAGGGGCAGCTGTGAGCACGTGATTTTTGCCTCACTTGAGAAGTACTCCCAGAAAATTCAAAAATAAAAATAGTTTCGTGTTGGGTATGATTTTTGTGATTTTGTGTTATTTATCTTTTGTGTGCACGTTTATTTACTTAAATTAAAAATACAAAAAATATATGCTAAGTTTTGCATTTTTAGTGTTTGATATCGAAGTCATGTGATTTACATTTAAGTGATATGTAATTGTGTGGGATAATTGTATGCATATATATATATATATATATATACATGTACATATATATATGTGTAGTAATGAGATCAAATTGGGCCATAGTTTAGTCCAGGAAAACCAGGCCCAAACGAATCCCAATCCGTCCAGCATCTGTCATTGTGGCATTCGATCTGGACCGTTGGATTTTATCATCCAACGGCCCAGATTAATCCTTTAATTCCAAACATACCCGGTCCAGGACTCACCCAAACGACATCGTTTCATTAAGTGGGTAGATCCAAGCCGTCGATCTAAGTTGATCCAACGGCCTAGATCCCATCCCATGCGTGGTATATATTCCTGATCCCTTACCCCGCCCCCCTTTCAGACCCCCCCTGCTTCGTCCCTCAGAAGCTCTCAAAGCCCAGTGTAACGCCGCCCTCCTCCGCCGTACTCCGCCTGCCGGAAATCGCCTCACGGCGGTTCCGGTAGGCCAATCACCACCAAACCAATGCCAAAACCTTCCCCTCACCTCCCCCATCACGAACCCAGCCTCCACTAACCTCGAATCATGCCGGAGCTCCTCGAATCTTCATTTGAAGACTCGAGTCAAACTCGAACCAATGCCAAATCACCCCAAACTCACCCCAAACCCTCACATGGCCTCCCTCGCACTCCCACTGACATTGGTTTGCTTCGAATCTAACCAAAAATGCAAAAGCCCCAAATCCGAGCCCAAGAACCCTAATTTTTGAAGAAACTCAATTCAAGCAGGGTTAGCCGCAATTGAAGTCCAAGGGACTTTAGTCTAGGTGTTCTCAATCGAGAACATCTCGATTAAAGCCCGTTTGGCTTCAATAATTCCACATCTTAGTTCGAAGCTTGGTCGGCAGATTTCTTACGAGGTATTCGTTTCTTCTTTGGTCAATTTAGTTCGATTTTGTGAATATGTGTGTTTGTTTTATTCATTGTTTCAATGCTCATCTAGCATGCTTCTAATTTCTCATAACAGTCGACCTGTTATCCTCCTTTGAGGCCTTTTATTTGGCCAATTCCCTCTGTTTTTAGTAGTTAAAATGAGTCATAGGTTCAATGTGATTAAAGTCGTCAAGCGATTAATTCATATTTTTGATTAGTTCCTTGATCCCTGAATCTGCCTGATGCAATTCATTGGTGTAGGGCTTGTCACTGTTTGATTCAGATTAAAGGGGGATAATTGGTTGTAGTTAATAGGTTAATTGTTTAATCACATATCCATACTAAGGCTAGTGGAACTGAGCACAGCAGGGCATCCCACTGAGGCTCCTGCCACCAGCATTGTTTAATGCTGAGTCCATACTTTGGACAATAGGTAGTGGGGTTCAGGGAATAGGGATGGGCAGAGGGGAGTTCCTGAGTCTGCTGGTCAGCTATAAGATGGGAGACAATCTGAGAGAAAGGGATTGATACAGACACTTGAGAGGATACCTGAGAGTAACTAGAGCACCTGAAGAAAAATAGATACAAGAATACATATAGAAAGATACAGAGAAAAGGCTACTGTTTCATTGGGTTGGAGTCACTGTTTCATCGAGTTTCTTGGCTACTGTCTCGTTGCTTTGGATTCAATAGCTGAGCTGTTAGGCATTTGTTGTTGTTGTTGTGTCTTGGTTGTTGCTGTTACATCTCAGTTGGGTAGCTCTTGGGTTGCTTTTGGTCTATTGTTGCTGCCACTGGTTGTTTGTTGCTGCTCTTGGTCTGTTGGTTGCTAGCTGGTGTGTAGTTGTTGCTGCCTGGGTCGGGTGTTGCTGTTGTTTCATTATTTGGTTGTTGGCTGGTCTATAGTTTGCTGCCTGGTTTGGTTGTTGTTGTTGTTTCATTAGTTTGTCACTGGTTGTTGGTCTAAGTGACTGCTGGTCCATTGGTTGTTACTGCTTGGTCAAATATTGTTGCTGGTTCAGCATTGTTGAGGCTGGTCCAGTTTGCTACTGGTGCATTATTGTTTGTTGCTGCCTGGTTGTTTGGTTGCTAGCTGGTGTGTAGTTGTTGCTGCCTGGGTCGGGTGTTGCTGTTGTTTCATTATTTGGTTGTTGGCTGGTCTATAGTTTGCTGCCTGGTTTGGTTGTTGTTGTTGTTTCATTAGTTTGTCACTGGTTGTTGGTCTAAGTGACTGCTGGTCCATTGGTTGTTACTGCTTGGTCAAATATTGTTGTTGGTTCAGCATTGTTGAGGCTGGTCCGGTTTGCTACTGGTGCATTATTGTTTGTTGCTGCCTGGTTGTTTATTGCTGCTTGGTTCAAGTTTTAGTCACTAATTTAGTGGTTCGTTTGAGTGGGAATTCTTTGTTGATTATCTTTGGAGTATTCAAACTTTTGTCATTGGTTTCTTTTCTTGAAATCTGATTGCTGGGATTGTTTGGTTGCTGTTTGGTTACTGCCAATCCTGTTATTGTTGCATTGCCATTGCTCACTCTTCCTTGTTCTTCTGCATTCCAGGTACACACCTCTGTTATTGTAGTTCCTTGGTTCGAAAAGAATGAAGTTTGAAGCTTGTGCATAAAGTCTATTGAAACATGTAGTCGTTTAAAGTTCTTATGTTTGATTACATTCTGTTATTCTTCAATTAAGCTTGTATTGCTAGTCTTGGTTATGGAAAAGTGTAGCTAGGCCAAAGATACACTGTCGTTAGATAAGCACGTAAACCTGAATTAGTTTGTTGTATCTCTATTCAATCTTCTCTGCTCGTGTGTGTAATCTCCAAATCTGTTAACGTTAGACCTTATGCTAAAAGCAAGATTAGCTAGGGAGTTGTTACTCAACGGAATGACGTAATTAGATTAAAAGAGTCGGGGGTGCATTTCATGTGACCCGACCCCAATTTCGGGCAAGAGTAAATAAAGCATGTCATGAACCACGGGCGCATTTCATGCGATGTGGTTCGTAGCAAGTTTTAAGTAATTTGGAATCAACTCTTAAGTAAGATACGGTGAGATGTAGTTCGCTTTAGATTTGAATCAAAGGTACGCCTCGCCCAATAGTTACACTAATCACATAGCCGTCATAAATGTACATATAAATACTTAGGTTTCGAGATGCGTCGTTTCTTAACGAATATCACGCCTTTCTCAACAGTGTAAATAAGTAGTCGATCCGGGCGCATATTTTAGTTCTATCTTCTTAAATACGGGTGTGCATTTCATGCGACCCGAATCCAAACCCCGAAATGTTGAATAAAGATATGTCGAGGATCCGGGTGCATTTCATGTGACGTGATTCGAAAGCATATTTTTAAGCAACTTTCTCTTTCGTAAATCATAATCAATAATAAAGCGGTAAAAAGATGTTAACTTGCACTAAGTACATAACTGTAAAAAGCAGATAGATAAGCCAAACACGACAGTTGAGCGACCGTGCTAGAACCACGGAATTCGGGAATGCCTAATACCTTCTCCCGGGTTAATAGAATTCCTTATCCGGATTTCCGGTTCGCGGACTGTTAAATAGAGTCATTCTTTTCCTCGATTCGGGATTTAACCGGTGACTTGGGACACCATAAATCTCCCAAGTGGCGACTCTGAAATAATTAAATAATTCCCGCCTCGATTGTCCTTTAATTGGAAAAACTCTTTGCACCCTTGCGGGTGCGTATTCAAGATTCCCAAATTGGAAAAGTATGATGGACGCGGAAATCCCATAGCCCACCTGAAAAGGTATTGCAACCAATTGAGAGGTGTGGGAAGAAAAGAAGAATTGCTTATGGCTTATTTTGGGGAAAGCCTCTCGAGAGTAGCATCTGAATGGTTTTGGGATCAGGACGCATCTGGTTGGCACGTCTGGGATGATTTGGCACGAGCCTTTATCAAACAGTTTCAATACAATATTGACGTCACCCCAAACCGCATTTCCCTTTCTAAACTGAAAAAGAAACCAACTGAAAGTTTCAGGGAATATGCCATCAAATGGAGAGAGCAGGCAGCGAGAGCTAAGCCACCCATGAATGATCACGAGTTGGCCACTGTTTTCCTTCAGGCTCAAGAGCCGGATTACTTTCGAAACATGATATCTGCAGTTGGTCACTCCTTTGAAGAAATAATCAAAATGGGAGAAATGGTGGAAGATGGTCTTAAGACAGGCAAAATAATAAGTCAAGAAGCTCTCAAAAATGCGGCTCAGGATGTCCAAAGTGAATTCAGTGATGTGAATGGGAGGGATGACGAAATCATGATGACATCGGGGTCGAGAAGAGGTCCTATGAGAACATCTCGAAGGTATATGCAACCTCATCAAGTTTTCCATGACCCTCTTAAGCATTACTACCCGCCTCAGAACCCTCCATACTCTGTTGATCTAGTCCAGTATGTTGCTCAATCCTCAAAACACCCATGAAAGCGAGCCCGAACATCACAAAATCTTTACCAGCCTCCGCAAAATTTTCAAATACCTTATAACCCACATCCAAGCCAGGGGTATGGAAAGGAACAAAAGTTGAAAGATAATTTTACACCAATAGGAGAGTCCTATGCAAGCTTGTTTGAGAAGCTAAAACAACGTGGCGTGATTGCACCCATCCCTCCAAATCGGGTGGACCGACGTGCGAGAAGTTTTGACTCATCCAAAAGGTGTGAATACCACTCCAATGCCATGGGGCACGATGTTGAAAGTTGTCGGGATTTGAAAAGAGAGATAGAAAGAATGATTCAGGAAGGAATAATTGCGGTCCAAGGCAGTGGCATCCAAAACATTGCACATAATCCTTTACCTGCACATAACGAAGCACATTTTGTGGGAATGATGCCCGGTGACGTGGGTGATGAAAATCTTCTTGGGAGGTCAACTAAAGTTGAAGATATTGAAACAGAAAGTGATCTTGGCATCATTAATGCAGAATTCGGTGGCTAGGATGCCATGCTTGTCAATTGGGAAGGCGCTCCGTCTCTTGGAGTTTTGGTGGTATATTTTGGTGTCATCTCTTTTGCCCGGGTTATTTCAGGGTTGTAATCCGGACGTTGTCTTGAGAGTCAAAACCCTTCTATCTTTCCACTTTGCTTTGTTTAGTAATAAATTTGTTTAGTGTTGTCTAGGTTTGTAATTCTAGTCTAGTCTGTTAGTTTTGTTGTTTCAATCCATCAGTTTAATACAACTCTCTGTTTCCCGTCACTTCTAGTCATTCCATTTCTAATCACTTTACAGTTCTTTTCATACTGATTTTAGTGACATGACATGCACATAATTCTCGGCTTGATTTTAAAAGTCAATTTAACAATGAAGCAATGTTGAAGATGTAATGATACTCGCAAGAAATGAAACATATTGGAATACTGTGAAACCTGAATCAAGTGAATACTGGGGGAAAACAGAACATAAAGAAATGCCTTGGAAATGCATCATGCTTCATCGGTTTAAAGCCAAAGGCAAGAGTACCCCAAGGTTAAAGGAACCATTCGTGGTATCGGGAATGTTGTCCAATGGCACTGAGAGTCATCAAGGCAAATATGTGAATCAATCAAAGGTGTTTAACTGTTTAGTTTGTACTTGGTAGGTTTTGAAGATTGGAATGACGAAGGCATTTTATTCGGCTATCCAAACACTTCGTCCATTGCTACCCCTTTGAGCCATATTATATTTTCTTTCATATCCTCTTTCGGAATCAACAACAAAAATTGAGTATTGAGCGGGGAAATCAAAGGGAGAAACAAAAGAAAAAGAAAAAAAAGAGAGAAAAGAAAAAAAAAGAGAAAAAAAAAGAAAAAGAAAAAAATGCAATACAAGAAAGAAAATCGGGAAAAAGTCAAAAGAAATTCATTAATTTATGACGTAGTCTGAACTACGTTTGACTTGATCCCGAAAGGGTACGTAGGCAGCCTCTCTGAGGTTCAGTCACAATAAAGAAAAATCCAAAAAAAAATCCCCCAAGAAGGAAACTGGGGCAGAAGTTATGTTTGTTGAATAAATAAGATTCCGAAAGTTGTAATTTTAACCCACGATGAAATATTTTTGAGCCTTTATATCCTTTTTTCTATATCCCATCCAAAAGCCTGCATTACGGTCCAAAGGAAGACCTTCCGACCAATCGTCAAGAAATGCCGAGTCAAACGAGCAAAGGTGAATCACATCAAGGGCAACACTCCAATCCGAACAAAGGAGAATGAAGAATTCAAGATGATGAGAACCACCACGAGACTCCAAGATGAGAGAAATCAAAATGAGAGAGTCTTATCGGTGAAAACCCTCACGGGCACCGCAAGGCGACGGTGAGTCGAGAGAAAGAAAGAGCAAATGAGAGAGGCTTGATGGTGAAAACCCTATGGGCACTACAATACGACTAAGGATTAGATCAAAGAAATGAAGTGTTGAAGACCGGTTTCACGGCAGAACTTGCAACAAGAGTTGAACATCAGATTTGCTATACAAAGAAGTCTGGAGTGCATGTTAAGGTTGCTAGAGTCGGTATTCACATCCGATAGTTCATACTTCCGTAGGTTTCTTGTTAGGAATTATGTTTTCCTTTCTTTCTATTCTTCATACCTTGATTTATCCTCCCTCTTATTGAGTCTGTCGGGTCATAACAAGTATAGAAATGATTTCAAAATTCACGACCAAGCTTTCCAATTACACAAGATAGGATTTGGCCAACACGACAATTGTCGTAAGTCAGGAAAAGACAAGGCCAGTGCTTTAAGCCAAAAGAGCAACATGTGCAATGGATCGGGCAACAATAAAAATGTTTGGGGTTCATGCAAGACGCAAAGGTCGGCAAAGTGCCAATTCGAGAAAATATAACAAATGGAAATATGGGAGTGTATTCTGACAAAAGAAAGAGCCAGTCAAGAAACACCCAAGGTTGTCCAGTGAAATCATTGAAGAAATCATAGACTTCAAGATCGGAGTTGCGGGATCCGTCAAGAATGGAATAACATACATGCCTAAAGAGAGGCGGATTTTGAACAAAGAAGAAGTGAAAATGGATAGTCGGTGAACAGGCCAAACATTCAAGCGGAAAGTTCAAGGCCACAACCAACCACCGCATTTTTAAACTGACAGAGTTTTCTTTGCTTTGAAACAGGGGCAAAAGATATTGTCAAACTGGGGCAAGAAAAATTTTCTGTCATCGGATAATCATCCGAAGAGCATAAATGTGAATACAATTGTTTTTGAAGATGAACAATGCAAGTTGAAAGGTGAAGGAAACAACTGTTGGAGAATGATAAGATCTTAGTCTGTTGAAACTTTCTCCTAAGACAAAAGTCTTAGTCTGATGAATTTTTCACCTAAGATGAAGTGGATAAAATCTTAGTCTGTTGAATCTTTCTCTCAAGATAGAAGTCTTGGTCTGATGAATTTTTCACCTAAGATAAAGAGGTAATGCAATGTGAAAACAAAAGGAAGGCAGAAGCCAATGAAAGTAGAAGTTGGAAAAGGAAATGAAGGCATAATTTGAAACGAAAAGGAAAGGCATAATTTGAAAAGTAAAATCAGAAGTTGGAAAAGAAAGAAGGGCAGAAGCGGAAAAGAAAGGAAAGTATAAATGGACCCAGTCTGAAGAGTTATCTCCTGGAGTCATAAACTCGGTCCGATGGATATTCCTCTTGAGACCATACAAATGAATAGACCCAGTCCGAAGAGTTATCTCCTGGAGTCATAAACTC
Source organism: Nicotiana noctiflora (assembly GCA_032618575.1). NCBI lineage: Eukaryota > Viridiplantae > Streptophyta > Magnoliopsida > Solanales > Solanaceae > Nicotiana > Nicotiana noctiflora. The sequence continues at coordinate 201,381 of JASVEL010006772.1, forward strand.
AGTCCGATGGATAATCCTCCCGAGATTACATTGAAATGGACATAGTCCAATGAGAATCAAAATCTTAGTCTGTTGAAACTTTCTCCTAAGATTAAATGTCTTAGTCTGATGAATTTTTCACCTAAGATAACCATCAAGGTAAATGTGAAAACAAAAGGAAGGCCGAAGTCAATGAAAGTAGAAGTTGGAAAAGGAAATGAATGCATAATTTGAATCGAAAAGGAAAGGCATAATTTGAATGGTAAAATCAAAGTTGGAAAAGAAAGAAAGGGCAAAAGCCGAAAAAGAAAGGAAAGATTTTTTGAAATTGAAAGACTTAAGAAATTCTGAATTGCAAATAGACTCAGTCCGAAGAGTTATCTCCTGGAGTCATAAACTCAGTCTGATGGTTAATCCTCCTGAGATTACATTGAAATGGACATAGTCTAGTGAGAATGAAAATCTTAGTCTGTTGAAACTTTCTCCTAAGATTAAATGTCTTAGTCTGATGAATTTTTCACCTAAGATAACCTTCAATCAAGGTAACACAAGTTTTTAATTTCATGCATTTTTAATTTCTGTTAGGCGCCCACCTTCAAACACGGGAATACATTTCTGCATTGCACGTTTAATTTCTGTTAGGCGCCCACCTTCAAACACGGGAATACATTTCTGCATTGCACGTTTAATTTCTGTTAGGCGCCCACCTTCAAACACGGGAATACTTTTCTGCATCGCATTGCATGTTTAATTTCTGTTAGGCGCCCACCTTCAGAGATGGTTTTTGACTGCTATCACCTTGCACCAATTCTATCATGTGTGTCTTGTGGTGATTTGGCAGCGGATTTTGGGTAATGTTCGGGGCTTCTGGAGCCTGAACTTCAATTCTCCTTTCATCAATGAGATCCTGAATGGCATTCTTCAACTGCCAACATTTTTCGGTATCGTGGCCCAATGTTCCCAAACAGTATTCACATCTAACAGAAGGATCAAGATTTTTCGGGGGTGGGTTTGGAACTTTAGGTGCAAGTGGGCTTAACATCCCCAACTCTTTCAGCCTATGATAAAGGCTGGTATATGATTCCCCGAGAGGGGTGAATGTTTTCCTTGCCTTATTTCTCCACTCAGAGTCCGTCCTGGGCCTATTTTGGTTTCTGTAAGGTTTAGAGGTTGCGTATGTGTTCTGGGTATGGTAAACATTGTGCGGAGCTGTAACGACCCGACCGGTCGTTTTAGAAAATACGCCCCAATCCCTAATTTAACTGTTCCCCTAAGTTCATTTCTGCTATTGTGGGTTGCCGGGAGAGTTGGTTCCGAAAATTTGAGCATTTTGGGACACTTAGTCCCTAAATAAGAGCTTTGAAACTAGAAAACGGTCCGTAGCCGGAACAGTGTTAAGACGATCTCGGAACGGAAATCCGATGGTTCCATTAGCTTCGTTAGGTGATTTCGGGGTTAGGAGCGTGTTCGGAATGTATTTTGGAGGTCCGTAGCTCAATTAGGCTTGAAATGCCGAAGGTTGAAATTTTGGCGAATCCGAACGATAGGTGAGATTTTGATCCGGGGGTCGGAATGGAATTCCGACAATTACTGTAGCTTCGTTATGTGATTTTGGATATGTCCGCAAATTTTCAGGTCATTCGGACGTCGTTTGGACGGGTTTGTGATCGAATGTGCAATTCGGAAAGTTTTAAGAAATTTAGGCTTGAATTCGATGCGAATTATGGATTTTGATGTTGTTAGACGTGTTTTGAGGATTGGAGCAAGTTCGAATGAGGTATTAAGATGTGTTGGTATGTTTGGATGAGGTCCCGGGGGCCTCGGGGTGTTTTCGGATGGTTAAACGGGAGAAAAATCATGGAAATTTCAGGTTGAGAGTTCTGGTTCTGTCATTTTCGCTCCTGCGGAAATGTGGTCGCAGGAGCGAGTCCGCAGAAGCGGATAAGGGAGCGCAGAAGCGCTGGGATCGCGGAAGCGGAAAGGATCCCGCAGGTGCGGCACCGCTGAAGCGGATATTGAGCCGCAGAAGCGGCCAAGGGCTAAGGGGGGAAGCATCGCAGAAGCGGAAGGCTAGCCGCTTAGGCGGGTCCGCAGAAGCGGACACTTAGCCGCAGAAGCGGAAATTTCCGCAGGAGCGGTCAAGGCTTCGCAGAAGCGGACGCGCAGAGGCGGTCCATATGTCGCAGAAGCGGAAATGGCCGGCTAGGCCTGGAAACGCAGAAGCGACCCTTTGGTCGCGGATACGGGAGCGTAGAAGCGGAAAATGTTCCGCAGAAGCGAAAATCGCTGTAAGTAAGTGTATCAGAAGTTAGAAAAATTTCAGAACATTTTAACATTTGGGGGTCTCGGCTTAAGGGCGATTTTGGGCGATTTTGAGGAGGAAATCAAGGGAAAACATCAGGTAATCAACTATGAACTCATACTATGATTAGTATTGGTAATATTATGCAATTATATCATGAAAATGGAGGAATTTGGGGTAATTATGGAGGGTTTAGCCCTAGTCTTGGACTTTAGAAAATCAAGGTTTTGAATGGGCAAATGGAGTCCGATTTTGGTAAAATTGATATGCTCAGACTCGTATTGAGATAAGGAACCCGAATATATATTTTTCGTGATTTTTCGATAAGCGTACCGAAAGTCGGGTTTTGGCAACTTGTGGGTTTTGGTGAATTTTGAGTTAATTTGATTGGGTAATGCCCGATTGGCCTATTTTGATGTGATTCTATTGATTTTTATCAGATTCTACACTTGTGGAGGCCGACATTCGTGGCAAGAGGGTTATTGCTTAGCGGTTTTGTACCGGAATTGAGGTAAGTGGCTTGTCTAACCTCGTGTGGGGGAATTTTCACCCTAGGATATTATGTGATAGTTTAAATGCCTTGTACGCGAGGTGACGGGCGTGTACATGCGCTGGTTGTTGAACACGTACTTTATTTAAAATGTTCGATAAGCGGTATTCCTGTCTTTGGCTGTTAATTTGATATTTTACCCGGTAGTGGTTAGAAGAGCATGATTAGGTAGCACTTAACTGTTTAGTTGCCTAACTGCCTTGTTTGAATTCCTTGTTAATTATTGGCACTATTTTTCGGTGAAGTTATAGTTGAGCATAATTATTTCTCTCTGTGGATTTCCTTAATTGGCTGTGTTTGTGGACTGCGGGTTCGATTCCCGGAGACCCGACGTGACATTGGTAGGGACTACGGGTTCGATTCCCGAGATCCTAAGTTATTTATTGGTAGGGACTGCGGGTTCGATTCCCGAGATCCTGAGTTATTGGTAGGGACTGCGGGTTCGATTCCCGAGATCCTGAGTTATTGGTAGGGACTACGGGTTCGATTCCCGAGATCCTGAGTTATTGGTAGGGACTGCGGGTTCGATTCCCGGAGATCCTGAGTTATTGATTATTTATTGAGACATGGGCTGCGGGTTCGATTCCCGGAGACCCAGGGGTACTGAGAATGGGACTGTGGGTTCAATTCCCACGGATCCTGGATTTGTTTATTTGAGTTGGTTATTTGTTATTAGCTTGGTTGTAGACAGTTTCAGTAAATGTTGTTATTTTGGAAATTTTGTTGTTATCTGTCAAATTGTTTATTTTGTTGTCATCATATTATTATTGTTTCTCAGTAGGGCCCTGACCTTCCTCGTCACTACTCCATCGAGGTTAGGCTTGGCACTTACTGAGTACCGCCGTGGTGTACTCATGCTACTCTTCTGCACACTTTTGTTGTGCAGATCCGGGTACATCAGAGGAGGCTCGTACTAGGTGATTCCGCAGCTTTCTGGGAGACTTCGAGGTATGATCTGCTACGTCCGCGGATCCGGAGGCTTCCCATCTATTCTAGTATTACTAGTTGACATTTTTCTTCATTTCATTGTTAGATACTCTTTACACATAGAGCCACAGTTGTATTTCCCTTTTAGTCTGTGTTACCGTGGGGTTTCGGATCTTGGTAGTGTTTATTTATTGTGTGACGGATGTATGTGCCAAGTGGCACGGATTACATATCTTTATGATATTTTCCGCTGTTTCTTATTTAAGTAATTAAAACTTATAGATTTCGCAATGTGTTAGGCTTACCTAGTCGTGGGGGACTGGGTGCCATCATGACAGGTTCACAATTGGTGAACTAGGGTCGTGACAAGTTGGTATCAGAGCTCTAGGTTCATAGGAGTCACGGGACACGGACCGGTTACTTAGAGTCTCGCTGATTGATACGGAGACGTCTGTATTTATCTACGAGGGGCTATGTAACTGTTTAGGAAATTCTTCATTTCTTTTGGATTCCTTGTCGTGCGACATTTTTGGCATCAAAAATCTAAACTACTGCTTTCTATTCTCTCGCGGATGGTGAGGACACGAGCTAACGCGATGATCGGGTACCGCGCCCCCATGTTGCTGCCGTCGGAGGCGGGGCCGAGGGTAGAGGACGAGGGACGCGCCGAGGTGCGGCCACGGCACCATCGCGCGGCTGCCGGCGAGGTGCCGCCGGTAGACCGGAGTTGGAGCGCGAGGCACCGGTACACCGACTACGAGTGCTACTTACTCCGGCCGCTACGGGAGACACGGCTCGGTTCGTGAGCATGTATACCAGCTTGGCCCGGGCGGGATTGCTTCCTCTTGTTGCGGCTACATCTCGGGCGGGGGAGGGGCCCGGACTCCCGTGGCCGTTACTCGGGAGCAGCGTGTGCCGGTGGGACATGTTCCGAGATGTTTTGGTTATGCCTCACTGCCGCCGGCACAACCGGGGAGGTGGACCGGTGCCCTGCGAGGACGAGCGGCGTAGATTAGAGAGGTTCGAAAATATGATCCTCCGGTGTTTAGTGGCCCTGGCTTCGGATGATGCATTGGGTTTTCGAGGAGTGTCGTCGTATCCTTCGTACTATGGGGATTGTGGAGACCGGCGGGGTTTCCTTCACTGCTTTTCGGTTTCGCGGGGCCGCTCATGATTGGTGGCGCACGTATGAGTTGGATAGTCCGGAAGAGTCTGCTTCATTGACTTGGACGCAGTTTTCGGATCTATTTTTGAGGGAGTTTGTTCCACGAGCCTTAGGGATTCTTGGCGCTCGGAGTTTGAGCGGTTGCGACGGGGCTCCATGTCAGTATCGGAGTATGCCATCAGTTTCACCCGTCTGGCCAGGCATGCACCGGCCTTGGTAGCCACGGTTCGGGAGAGGGTGCAGAGATTTATTGAGGGCCTGATTCCGTCTATCCGATCCAGCATGGCCAGAGAGCTGGAGACAGATATATCTTATCAGCAGGCGGTTAGCATTGCCAGGAGGATCGAGAGTATGCTCCCTAGAGAGCGTGGAGATAGAGAGGCAAGAGGTCTCGTGAGTCGGGCCATTTCTGTGGTGCCCGCACTTCAGCAGCCGGTCGTTTTGGCAGGGGATATTCCGGTCGTCCGGTTCACTCAGCATTGCCCGCAGCCGGTAGCACTCCGGGTCTTCCAGCACCACAGGAGCCTTATTATGCTCCCCCGGTTTCCGGTGCACCTCCTGCGCGGGGTCCTTCCAGAGGTCAGGCTAGTGGGGGAGAGGCGGGTCAGTCACAGTCACCGTGTCCTCCCCGAGCTTGCTTTGGGTGCGGGGATACTCGCCATACGGTGAGGAGTGCCCCGAGCGTGGGAGGGGGCACCTCGCCGGTCTTCGCGACGTCGGCGTGGCTCTCGGGGGTCGGCGAGCAATCATTCCGGCTCCGAGTCGCTATTCCGCCGCCCGGCCGGCCGGGGGCGGGGGTCGGGGTTCTAGAGGCCGCCTCGAGAGGGGGGACGAGCCGGATTCTATGCTATTCCCGATCGCGCTGCCGGCTGTTGCATACGATTCGTTATCACGGGTATTATTACGGTTAGTCACGGGGAGGCATCGGTTCTATTCGACCACTGGTTCCAGCTTTTCATATGTGTCTTCTTACTTTGCTTCTCGTATGGGTGTGCCTCGGGATTTTTTGAGTGCCCCCATTTATGTTTCCACTCAGGTGGGTGATTCTTTGGTCGTGGACCGCGTATATCGGTCGTGTTTGATTACCATTTGTGATTTTGAGACCGAGAGCGGATCTATTGTTGCGCGGGATGGTCGATTTTGATATTATTCCTGGGCATGGGCTGGTTGTCGCCCCATTATGCTATTCTTGATTGTCACGCCAAGACCGTGACGCGGGCTATGCCGGGCATTCCACGTATTGAGTGGAGTGGTACTCTAGATCACACCCCTAGCCGTGTTATTTCTTTTCTTAGAGCTCAGCGTATGGTTGAGAAGGGGTGTGCTGCTTATCTAGCCTATGTGCGGGACGTCAGTGTTGACACTCCCTCTATTGATTCCGTTCATGTGGTACGTGACTTTGCTGATGTATTTCCAGCTGATCTTCCGGGCATGCCGCCTGACAGAGACATTGACTTTGCTATTGACTTGTTGCTGGGCACTCAGCCCATTTCTATTCCACCGTACCGTATGGCTCCTCCTGAATTAAAGGAGTTGAAGGATCAGTTACAGGAGTTATTGGGCAAGGGTTTTATTCGACCCAGTGTTTCGCCTTGGGGTGCTCCTGTGTTGTTTGTGAAGAAAAAGGACGGTTCTATGCGTATGTGTATTGACTATCGTCAGCTGAACAAGGTTACAGTGAAGAACCGGTATCCTTTGCCCCGCATTGATGATTTATTTGACCAGCTACAGGGCGCACATGTGTTTTCTAAGATTGATTTGCGCTCTGGGTATCACCACCTGAAGATTCGGGAGCCAGATATCCCGAAGACTGCCTTCAGGACCCGGTATGGTCACTATGAGTTCCTCGTGATGTCTTTTGGGTTGACTAATGCCCCGGCAGCATTTATGCATTTGATGCACAGTGTGTTCAGGCCTTATCTGGACTCGTTCGTGATTGTCTTCATTGATGATATTCTAGTATATTCTCGGAGCCGGGAAGAGCACGAGCAGCATTTGAGGATAGTGCTTCAGATCCTGAGGGAGAAGCAGCTTTATGCCAAGTTCTCTAAATGTGAATTTTGGTTGAGTTCAGTGGCATTTTTGGGCCACGTGGTGTCGAGTGATGGTATTCGAGTAGATCGAGGAAGGTGGAGGCCGTGCAGAGTTGGCCCAGACCCTCCTCCGCTACTGAGATACGCAGTTTCCTTGGTTTGGCGAGCTACTACCGTCGTTTCGTAGAGGGTTCTCTTCGATTGCGGCACCTATGACTAGATTGACCCAAAAGGGTGCCCCTTTTCGGTGGACGAGACGAGTGTGAGGCGAGCTTTCGAAAGCTCAAGACGGCGTTGACTTCGGCCCTATATTGATGTTGCCTACGGGGTTCGGGGTCTATACTGTATATTGTGATGCCTCGCGAGTTGGACTCGGTGCGGTATTGATGCGGGACGGTAGGGTGATTGCCTACGCGTCGAGACAGCTGAAGGTACATGAGAAGAATTACTAGGGTCGTGACAAGTTGCCATTGTTCACGCCTTGAAAATTTGGCGTCATTATTTATATGGGGTTCCTTACGAGATCTACACCGATCACGGAGCTTGCGGCACTTGCTTAAGCAGAAGGACACTGAATATGCGAGAGGAGATGGTTGGAACTGCGAAGGACTATGATATTACTATTCTCCATCATCCGAGGCAAGGCTAATGTGGTTGCTTGATGCCTTGAGTCGTCGGGCGAGAGAGTTTGGGGAGTTTAGCATATCTACCGGCTTCGGAGAGGCCTATGGCGATGGATGTTCGAGCTTTATCCATGCAGTTTGTTAGACTGGATCTTTCGGAGCCCAGTCGGATTATGGCATGTGTGGTTTCTCGGTCTTCTCTATTTGACCGCATCAGGGAGCGTCAGTTCGACGACCCTCATTTGCTTGTCCTTCGGGATAGAGTTCGGCGTGGTGATGCTCGAGATGTTATCATCGGGGATGATGGAGTTATGAGGATGCGGGGGCGTATCTGTGTGCCCGATGTAGATGATCTTCGAGAGGCGATTCTAGCCAGAGGCCCGTAGTTCGCGGTATTCCATCCAGTCGGGTGCCGCGAAGATGTATCGGGACTTGAAACGAGCATTGCTGGTGGAGGCGGATGAAGAAGGATATAGTTGATTATGTTTCTAGATGCCTCAACTGCCAGCAGGTGAAGTATGAGCATCAGCGCCCGGGTGGATTGATGCAGCGGATTGAGATTCCAGAGTGGAAATGGGAGCGCATCACCATGGACTTCGTATCTGGGCTTCCACGGACTGTTAGGAAGTTTGATTCCATTTGGGTTATTGTGGATCGGCTGACCAAGTCCGCCCATTTTATACCGGTGAGCACTACTTATTCATCGGAGCGGCTGGCGGAGATCTATATCAAGGAGATAGTTCGGCTGCATGGTATTCCAATTTCCATCATTTCAGATAGAGGCACTCAGTTCACTTCACGGTTCTGGAGAGCTGTACAGCAGGAATTAGGTACTCGGGTGGAGCTGAGCACAGCATTTCACCCCCAGACTGATGGGCAGTCCGAGCGCACTATTCAGATTTTGGAGGATATGCTCCGTGCGTGCGTGATTGAGTTTGGAGGTTCGTGGGATCACTTCTTGCCACTGGCGGAGTTTGCTTATAACAACAGCTACCAGTCTAGTATTCAGATGGCACCGTATGAGGCCCTATATGGTAGGAGGTGCAGGTCTCCCGTGGGCTGGTTTGAGCCGGGCGAGGCCAGATTGCTAGGTACTGATATGGTTCAGGAGGCTATGGACAAGGTCAAGGTGATTCAGGACAGACTTCGTGCGGCCCAGTCTAGACAGAAGAGTTATGCGGACAAGAAGGTTCGCGATGTGGCTTTTATGGTTGGTGAGCGGGTTCTGCTTCGAGTCTCGCCCATGAAGGGCGTTATGAGGTTTGGGAAGAAAGGGAAGCTGAGTCCTAGATTTATTGGCCCTTTTGAGATTTTGAGGCGTGTAGGAGAGGTTGCTTATGAGTTGGCCTTACCTCCCAGCCTAGCCGGAGTTCACCCCGTATTTCATGTCTCCATGCTCCGGAGATACCATGGTGACCCGTCGCACGTGTTGGATTTCACATCTGTTCAGCTAGACAAAGATCTGTCTTATGTTGAGGAGCCAGTAGCCATTCTAGACAGGCAAGTCAGAAAGCTAAGGTCAAAGAACATCGCTTCGGTAAAGGTTCAGTGGCGGGGCCGGCCGGTCGAGGAGGCGACTTGGGAGACCGAGCAGGATATGCGCAGCCAGTACCCTCATCTTTTCACTACTCCGGGTATGTTTTCTATGCTCGTTCGAGGACGAACGAATCTTTAAGTGTGGGAAGATGTAACGACCCGACCGGTCGTTTTAGAAAATTACGCCCCAATCCCTAATTTAACTGTTCCCCTAAGTTCATTTCTGCTATTGTGGGTTGCCGGGTGAGTTGGTTCCAAAAATTTGAGCATTTTGGGACACTTAGTCCCTAAATAAGAGCTTTGAAACTAGAAAACGGTCCGTAGCCGGAACGGTGTTAAGACGATCTCGGAACGGAAATCCGATGGTTCCATTAGCTTCGTTAGGTGATTTCGGGGTTAGGAGCGTGTTCGGAATGTATTTTGGAGGTCCGTAGCTCAATTAGGCTTGAAATGCCGAAGGTTGAAATTTTGGCGAATCCGAACGATAGGTGAGATTTTGATCCGGGAGTCGGAATGGAATTCCGACAATTTCTGTAGCTTCGTTATGTGATTTTGGATATGTCCGCAAATTTTCGGGTCATTCGGACGTCGTTTGGACGGGTTTGTGATCGAATGTGCAATTCGGAAAGTTTTAAGAAATTTAGGCTTGAATTCGATGCGAATTATGGATTTTGATGTTGTTAGACGTGTTTTGAGGATTGGAGCAAGTTCGAATGAGGTATTAAGATGTGTTGGTATGTTTGGATGAGGTCCGGGGGCCTCGGGGTGTTTTCGGATGGTTAAACGGGAGAAAAATCATGGAAATTTCAGGTTGAGAGTTATTGGTTCTGTCATTTTCGCTCCTGCGGAAATGTGGTCGCGGGAGCGAGTCCGCAGAAGCGGATAAGGGAGCGCGGAAGCGCTGGGATCGCGGAAGCGGAAAGGATCCCGCGGGTGCGGCACGGCTGGAGCGGATATTGAGCCGCGAGGCGGCCGAGGGCTAAGGGGAAGCGTCGCGAGAAGCGGAAGGCTAGCCGGCCAGGCGGGTCCGCGGAGCGGACACCAGCCGCGAAGCGGAAATTTCCGCGAGGAGCGGTCGAGGCTCGCGAGGCGGACGCGCGAGGGCGGTCCATGGTCGCCGAAGCGGAAATGGCCGGCTAGGCATGGAGCCGCCGAAGCGACCCTTTGGTCGCGGATGCGGGAGCGTAGAAGCGGAAAATGTTCCGCGGAAGCGAAAATCGCTGTAAGTAAGTGTATGAGAAGTTAGAAAAATTTCAGAACATTTTAACATTTGGGGGTCTCGGCTTAAGGGCGATTTTGGGCGATTTTGAGGAGGAAATCGAGGGAAAACCATCGGGTAATCAACTATGAACTCATACTATGATTAGTATTGGTAATATTATGCAATTATATCATGAAAATGGAGGAATTTGGGGTAATTATGGAGGGTTTAGCCCTAGTCTTGGACTTTAGAAAATCAAGGTTTTGAATGGGCAAATGGAGTCCGATTTTGGTAAAATTGATATGCTCAGACTCGTATTGAGATAAGGAACCCGAATATATATTTTTCGTGATTTTTCGATAAGCGTACCGAAAGTCGGGTTTTGGCAACTTGTGGGTTTTGGTGAATTTTGAGTTAATTTGATTGGGTAATGCCCAATTGGCCTATTTTGATGTGATTCTATTGATTTTTATCGGATTCTACACTTGTGGAGGCCGACATTCGTGGCAAGAGGGTTATTGCTTAGCGGTTTTGTACCGGAATTGAGGTAAGTGGCTTGTCTAACCTCGTGTGGGGGAATTTTCACCCCTAGGATATTATGTGATAGTTTAAAAGCCTTGTACGCGAGGTGACGGGCGTGTACATGTGCTGGTTGATGAACACGTATTTTATTCAGAAATGTTCGATGAGCGATATCCCTGTCTTTGGTTGTTAATTTGATATTTTACCCGGTAGTGGTTAGAAGAGCATGATTAGGTAGCACTTAGCTGTTTGGTTGCCTAACTGCCTTATTTGAACTCCTTGTTAATTATTGGCACTATTTTTCGGTGAAGTTATAGTTGAGCATAATTATTTCTCTCTGTGGATTTCCTTAATTGGCTGTGCTTGTGGACTGCGGGTTCGATTCCCGGAGACCCAGGGCTGTGGGTTCGATTCCCAGAGACCCGACGTGATATTGGTAGGGACTACGGGTTCGATTCCCGAGATCCTGAGTTATTTATTGGTAGGGACTGCGGGTTCGATTCCCGAGATCCCGAGTTATTTATTGGTAGGGACTGCGGGTTCGATTCCCGAGATCCTGAGTTATTTATTGGTAGGGACTGCGGGTTCGATTCCCGAGATCCTGAGTTATTTATTGGTAGGGACTGCGGGTTCGATTCCCGGAGATCCTGAGTTATTGTGATATTATTGAGACATGGGCTGCGGGTTCGATTCCCGGAGACCCAGAGGTACTGAGAATGGGACTGTGGGTTCAATTCCCACAGATCCTGGATTTGTTTATTTGAGTTGGTTATTTGTTATTAGCTTGGTTGTAGACAGTTTCAGTAAATGTTGTTATTTTGGAAATTTTGTTGTTATCTGTCAAACTGTTTATTTTGTTGTCATCATATTATTATTGTTTCTCGGTAGGGCCCTGACCTTCCTCGTCACTACTCCGTCGAGGTTAGGCTTGGCACTTGCTGAGTACCGCCGTGGTGTACTCATGCTACTCTTCTTGCACACTTTTGTTGTGCGGATCCGGGTACATCAGAGGAGGCTCGTACTAGGTGATTCTGCGGCTTTCCGGGAGACTTCGAGGTATGATTCTGCTACGTCCGCGGATCCGGAGGCTTCCCTTCCATTCTAGTATTACTAGTTGACATTTTTCTTCATTTCATTGTTAGATACTCTTTACACGTAGAGCCACAGTTGTATATTCTCCTTTAAGTCTGTGTTACCGTGGGGTTTCGGATCTTGGTAGTGTTTATTTATTGTGTGACGGATGTATGTGCCAAGTGGCACGGATTACATATCTTTATGATATTTTCCGCCTGTTTCTTATTTAAGTAATTAAAACTTATAGATTTCGCAATGTGTTAGGCTTACCTAGTCGTGGGGATCGGGTGCCATCACGACGAGGTTCACAATTGGTGAACTAGGGTCGTGACACTAATACGGGAATACTTTTCACGCATCGCATTGCACGTGTAAGTTCTGTTAGGTGCCCACCTTCAATACGGGAATACTTTTCGCATTCGCATTGCACGTTTAAATTACGTTAGGCGCCCACCTTCTAATACGGGAATATTTTTTGCATCGCATTGCACGTTTAATTTCTGTTAGACGCCCACCTTCTAATACGGGAATACATTTCTGCATTGCACGTTTAAATTCTGTTAGGTGCCCACCTTCTAATACGGGAATACATTTCTGCATTGCACGTTTAACTTCTGTTAGGTGCCCACCTTCAAATACGGGAATACTTTTTGCATCGCATTGCACGTTTAATTTCTGTTAGGTGCCCACCTTCGAATACGGGAATATTTTTTGCATCGCATTGCACGTTTAATTTATGTTAGGTGCCCACCTTCAAATACGGGAATATTTTTTGCATCGCATTGCACGTTTAATTTATGTTAGGTGCCCACCTTCAAATACGAGAATATTTTTCTGCATTGCATCTCATACATATCTGCATTTGAAAGAAAAAAAAAATGAAAAATGAAAAATGATGATGAAATTCTGACATTCAATAACATGATGTGCCCAGTCACCATACTGGGGCAGAAAAATCCTTCTTTGGTTGTTTATTTTGTCACAAGCAAAGGTCCACCTGGAGAATGGACGAATGCTTCATATTGAAGAAGTTGAACAAGTTCAAGGCAATAACAAGAATGCCGGTGAAAGTTGAACAAGTTCAAGGCAATAACAAAAATGCCATTGGAGGGAAGATACAAGTTGAAGGCGATAACAAGAGCGTCGTTGCAAGGAATACAAGACACAAGATCAAGAAAATACAAAAAAACAAGTTGGAAGACATAGATAGGATTTTTGTAATTCATAGGCTGTAGCTTAGTCTAGCTTCTTTTATTTTTACCATGGTGTAATAAGGGGTTAGTCAGCAGTGACGGCAGTAACAACAGCAACAGCAGTGAGATCACAGTCCTTGGTAGTCCCAGCTACCAGACCTTCCCGAACTACACTGACCTGATTCCTGTTTAGCCCAGGATATGTAGGCAACCTCTGAAGCAGGGCGCGGTCAAAGCTTTTCAAAATGCTTCGCAATGGAATACTCGAGCGGGTAAAAATCGTTCATAGTTGCTCACTTATCTTTGCACGAAAACTCTTCGTGTCCCCGAGCAAAGAGGGGCAGCTGTGAGCACGTGATTTTTACCCTACACATGAGTTATTCCTATAAAATTCAAAATAAATGATTTTTCCTTGTTTTTTAAATTATGTGTGAATTTTGTGTTAGTTGTTTGCATGTTATTTGTGTGTGATAAATGAAAATACAAAAATTGCATCTTTAGGAAATTAATTCATTTTTATTAAAGAAAAAATTAAAAAAAATTAGTTAGCTTTTAAATTGAAAATTGTCAAAAATAGGTAATTAGTTTAATTTTTAATAAGTTTCAAATAAAAAAATAAAAAAAAATATATAAAAAGAATAAAATACAAAATACAATTTATCATAAAGAAAACAAGAGGAAAAGAAGAATGAAAGGAATTGGGCCAAATAACACTCAAAATACCCCAGGCCCAAATCGGCCAACACAGCAGCCAAGTCGCCCGGCCCACTCGCTAGCCTGCCCGGTCCAGTGAGGTTTTTAATCTCAGCCATCCGCGAAGATCAATCCGACGGTTGAAATTGGTTATTACATTTTTTACACAAAAAACCTTAAAAAGACACAACTCTTTAAACCTTAAAAAAAACATACACAGAACCTACCCCCCTTTGCTGTCCAAAGCCACATCGCCTTTCTTCTTCATAACAGTGGCCGCCGCCTAGGGTTCCGCCACCTACGGCGGCGACCACTCCGTCATGTTGCAATTGCATGTTTTATGCTTTTATATCAGTGTTAGGGTCTATCGGGTGATTTAGGAGTGATTTGGATTGAAAATGAGGCATATAGCCTTTTTGAAAGAGACTTGAATAAGGAAAGTCAATCCGGAGTTGACTATTTTGTTAGAGGACTCGGAATCGGATTCCGATGATTCGGTTAGTTCCGGAAGGTGATTTGTGACTTAAGGGAGCGATCGGAATTGAATTTGGAGGCCCGGTGTAGAAATAGGCTTGAATTGGCTAAGGTTGAATTTTGGCGAAATCCGAACGGTAGGTGAGATTTTGATCCGGGGGTCGGAATGGAATTCCGACAGTTGCAGTAGCTTCGTTAGGTGATTTTGGATGTGCCTGCAAAATTTCAGGTCATTCGGACGTCGTTTGGTCGGGTTTTTGATTGAATGCGTAATTCGGAAAGTTTTAAGAAATTTAGGCTTGAATCTGTGGGTAATTGGTGATTTTGATGTTTAGGATGGTGTTTTTATGATTGGAACAAGTTCGTATCGTATTTCGGGGTATGTTTGTGGTTTTCGTTGGGGTCCCGGGGGCCTCGGGATGTTTCCGGACCATCAATCGGGCATTTTGAACTTGGAAAGGTCTGCTGTAAATTTGCAGGTTACTGCCCAGGCATTAAGCCTTCGCGTTCGCGTGGCAAGGGCCGCGTTCGCGAAGGCTAGGAGGATCAATGCATCGCGTTCGCGATCAGGCGCGTCGCGTTCGCGAAGGCCAAAAGCTTTGTGCTTCGCGATCGCGTTCCTGAGGTCGAATTATTTCGAGCTATGATTTGTTCTACGCGATCGCAAGGATGGGATGCGATCGCATAGTGTAAATGGCCCAGGCAGTGAATTAAAACCAGAAACATTTCACATACGGGTTTCATTCATGAAACCTCCATTTTTGAGTTCCAAGAGAAGAAATTGACGGGAGATTTTTGGGAAATCATCGGGGTTTCGTCGGAGGTAAGTTTATGGCTTAATTACATCATTTTTACATGAAATCCTTGGTTAATTCCCTGTAAATGGAAGATTAATTGTGGGTTTGAGCCCCTAAGCCTAAATTGAAGAAAAACACCGATTTGAGTGGGCAAACGGAGTCCGATTTTGGTAAATTTTATATGTATGGACTCGTGGCGAGACGAGGGTTCCAGAAATGTGAATTTTGTAAATTTTCGGAATGTGGGCCCGGGGCTCGGGTTTTGGCAACTTTGGGAATTTTGATGTAAATTGAGTTATTTCGAATGGGTTGTGTTTAATTAGCCTATATTGATGTATTCTCATTGATTTTGAGCAGATTCGGCATTCAAGGTGATTGAATTGCGAGGCGAGCGCAAGGCGGATTAAGGCTTCTATCGGATCGAGGTGAGTGGTAGTAGTAAATAATGTACTGAGGGTTTGAAACCCCGTACTAGCACTTCACAGTGCTATATTGGGATGAGACACGCGTTTTATGACGGGCGTGGTGACATTGTGATTGGGGGTTCGGACTTAGTCCTTCCCGACTAATAGTATACTGTGTGTTATGACTGATAATAAGTTTATAACTATGCAATTGGGTTGATAGCCATGTTTGGGGCCTTGTGCCGATCCGTAGAGCATTAGGGAACCTATAGAGCTAGGTGACCCTTATATCGTGTTGGAAACATACACTCAGCCATAGCTCTAGCTGTATAGTATAATATGAGCCCGTACTAGATGTGTACATTGAGAGATTATCTAGGGTGGAATTCCCTGTTCTAGCTGAGCGGGCCTGAAAGGCCAAGTCTATACCGATTGAGATGAGACAGGGTCAAAGACCCACTATGAGATGTTATATTGGGCCTGAAAGGCCAAGTCTATATTGACTGAGACAGGGTCAAGGACCCACTGTGATATATTATATTGGGCCTGAGAGGCCAAGTATATATTGACTGGGATAGGGTCGAGAACCCATTATGAGGTAGTATATATATACCTACATTGGATCGGGCTGCACGCCGCAGCAGTATATATGTTGGATCGTACTGCACGCCGCAGTGATATACATGTGATATACATGTAATATACATGTGGGACGGACTGCACGCCGCAGTATTATTGCGCTTGGGCTGTAGGAGCCCCTTCGGAGTCTGAGTCTGCACACATTCCAGTGAGCGCTGGTATATTATGGGATCGGGCTGCACGCCGCAGCAGTATAATTATACATGTATATATATATATATATATATTGGATCGTACTGCACGCCGCAGTGATATATGGTGGACCTGGCTGCACGTCATAGCACCATAGCGCTTGGGCCTAGGGAGCCCTCCGAAGTCTGTATACACCCCCAGTGAGCGCCGTCGACGTTAAATGGAGCGGGCTGCGCGCCGCAGCGGTATATGTAATGGAGCGGGCTGCACGCCGCAGCATTTATACTTACTAATATCCTTATAAATACGTAAATACTTATGTGTTATAGACAAATGTATATGTCTCTATATATATTGAGATGGCTGTACACTGTAGTGGTACGAGTGAGGATGTGGTCAGTGTGGGACCCAGTTGAGATGGATATGGACTGGAGATCAGAGAACTCATTGTAGTGATGACTTACCCGTGGGGGTTTGCCTTAGAACTGTTTAGTGACAGTACAGGAGTTCTTACTTCCAGTTATTATTTATTATTGCTGCTCACTGAGTTGAAATATACTCACCCCACTCCCCTGCATTTTTTTGTGTGCAGATATACAGGTTCAGAAGGGCAGTTGAGCTGTCGCAACTGCTTTATTATTCCCGTTCTGTGGAGACTTCGAGGTAGCTGCCGACGTCCGCAGGACCCGATATCCCTTCCTATTGTCTTTGATTATGAATTGTTATTTCTTTCCGCTCTGAGCTTTGGTTGTAAACCGTATTACACTTATGTTCTGTAGAGGCTCATGACTCTTGACCCTTCGGTCTATGGGAGTTGGTATGCGTTGGGACTTGGTTTCCCCATTTTTGATATATCCATTACTGTTAATTTACAATGGTTATGTTTGAATGGGATAAGGCGAGCTCATAGCTCTATGATTGTTGTTGATTGGTCGGGCTGGCCTAGCAGTGTGCTGGGCGCCATCACGACCGGATTTGGGGTCGTGACAAGTTGGTATCAAAGCCTAGGTTTACTAGGCCTCATGAGTCTTGAGCCGGTTAGTAGAGTCTTGTGGATCGGTACGGGGACGCCTGTACTTATCCTCGGGAGGCTGCGAACCTTTAGGAAACACTTCACACTTCTTGGAATTCTTATCGTGCGTACTTGATTCGGCTTGAGGTTCACTTTTTGAAATTCCCTCCACACACATGTGTACGCATCGAGCGCTCTGTAATATAAATTGCCTTATGGCTTGTGATTCCCCGATCGAGGGACGAGATATAATCTCTATGAGTTCATGTTGGGCCTGTCAGGAAGACTTGAGGCGAAATCATTGTCTATGGCTTGAGCACCAAGGTGCTAATTTCACGAGTCGGTATTATGAAGTTTATACGATCGGTATTGATATTAATTGTGAAAATGGCAGTTTGATAATGGGAAAGTTGTAAGGTATTCGGTTCTTATTGTGATTTGATGCGTAGCACTAGCTATGGGTGTGAGAAATATTTTCATCGCCTCTTAATTGGAAGGTAAAGTGCCTTATGTGTAGTGGAATGAGTTCAAACTCAGGAAGACTAAAGTGATTATGCTATGTGTATCATAGTGGAAGGTATTGCGCTGAAATGCTAAATTGAGGCGAGGTAGGTGGATTGATCCTCATGTGTAATTGAAAGGTATTTGATATGTGTTATGATTCGAGCAGGTACAACGCAGGTTCTAGTATAAATTATGATAATATGATTCGTATAGTATTGAGATTTAATGTTGTTGAAATACATTGTGATATCTTGTTGAGTTGTGGATGTATTGTTAGAATGGTTTGGTGATTCTATGGCAGGTGGATAGGCCAATTTACAAAGGGAACTCTGCCGAAATTTTTGGAAAAATTTGGGACTTAGAAAAGATTTTGTCACCTAAAGAGGGGGCGTAACTGTTGTGTGTGAATGAATGCAAGAATTGCAAAGGGGTTAATATTTCTGATGATTCGAATCTCCGCCGAAGCTTGTAAATGACTGAGTTTAATCTAACTAGAACTTTGTGGCATCATTTGAGTAATAATAATATGAGTGGTTGAAAGTGCTTTGATGAATGACTTCGAGCTAAGTTGGGGAGGTTGTTATTGATTATCTGATTGCACTGTCGTGTGTTGTGTTGGCTCTGTCTCTAGGTATGTTGGGAAATTTTGATAAAGGCTTATGGTGCTTCGTAGATTTGAAGAAATACTAGGATGTTTTGAACTACTGTTGGTAAGGAATGTCCGGTGTATAGAAAAGAAAGATAGCTGATTGTATTTGTAAGTAATCATGTTCTGCGATGTCAGAGTTCTAACAAAACACGAGTGGTTCTATTCAATAGGACAATTGAATTACAGCAAGATAAGGGTGAATGATGCCCGAGAATGGTTTTGCAGTGTTCCGGATTTTTGCTTGTAACGGTAAGGTGTCTTAAGATTGTGCATGTGGCTAAAGATGGCGGTTTCGTTAGAAGAGATCGGTACTTGTGTTATATTATGTGAATGATGGGGATTCTATGTAATCCGTATTGGAAGGTAATGATAACGAATTCAAATCGCAAGAGGTTCTTCAAAATAAAGTATTGTAGGATGTGATCCTTACCGTGTGGTCTTATGTACGAGTCTCGTGTGGAATGAGTTGATGTGTTATGGTGCTACAATAATGGCTAATATTAAATTAAGAATAGATCAGAAAGGAAACTGGGTAAATGGATCAACTTGTTAATAAACCGAAACGGTATGATAAGGAATACGATTACAGTTGCAGGTGATTTAAGAATCGATCTTTACTGATGATTTAAGAAAATGGTACTGCTATTCTAGTAATTTGGCGGGGTATATGGTGCAAATGGACAAGGTGATGTAAATTGATAATATGTAGTAGTATGGTGGTATTTTCTCGTTGGATCGACTGTAATAATTGAGTCGATGATGACATAGTGAAATTTATGAATGGCTTTCGTGGTATGAATGGACGCTTGAGGTGCGTTATGTAATCGTACGGTGAAGTACGTAATCAGGCATAGTGATTCCTGTGTTATGTATGTGTTGGAGACTAGAAGTTCTCGTAACCCGCCTACGCAGCGGTGGTATATCGTGTGTATCGGCACAGTGTAGCGGTTATCGGAAATTGGAAGCCCTAGTGGCTATCTCGTCACTTGATATGACGAATTCGGATTATGTACCCTAGGGCCACAGGATGGTTGGTAGGTATTGCTTTGTCAGTTGGGCCTTCGTGGCGGATGTCAGTGTAGAGGTATCTACCATTGATTCAGTTCCGGTATTGAGGAACTTTGTCGGATGAGTTTCATGTGACCGAGCTCGAGGCTATATATATACATGTTTGTTGCAATGAGCAACTTGAGTCGATGTGCATTCCCTTTTGCTAGATTTATACGTGGATCGGGTGGCACGCCGCCACATGTATAGTATCTGGATCGGGTGGCACGCCGCCACATGTATGGTATCTGGATCGGGTGGC
Source organism: Nicotiana noctiflora (assembly GCA_032618575.1). Lineage (NCBI taxonomy): Eukaryota > Viridiplantae > Streptophyta > Magnoliopsida > Solanales > Solanaceae > Nicotiana > Nicotiana noctiflora. The sequence goes on from JASVEL010006772.1 coordinate 221,099, forward strand.
ACGCCGCCACAGGTATGCTATTGGAATGGGTTGCGCGCCGCAACGGTGTGATGTGGGAAATATAGCTTCCTATATGTACCTTGTATACAATACTTCCTCTCTTTTGAGGAATAGTCCGTATTGGGTATCGCTCGGGGAATAGCACATCGGTTGTGTCCATTCAGGATTCGATAGCATATACTAAATGTATCACCGCGTGTGATTGATTGCTTGAGTCAGACCTAAATATGTGTGTGGCTGACCGTTTTGAACATCTCGACTTGAGATGCTCCATGGGTAATAGTGTTTGGATAGAATCATGAGTTGTGGCAAGGCCACGTGATGTTATGACCTTTCGAGGAGGATTCAGGCACTCTAATCCTATGATGTGAGACAAGAATCTCAGTTATGTGTTGTGATGGTATGGAAGAATTTGAATTATGGCTTTTTGGTGCGAGTCAGTTGTCAGGATTCGAGTGTGTTCAGATCGTTCTTATTGGAGCCTGTGTTGTGCTCGTTGTGGCCTAGGCCGATGCTGAGGTGTCATGTTACCAGTGTGGTGTGTTATAACCGAAATGATCATTCAAGTCATTAATGAGAGCGAGCATATATGATTTCAGCTCGTTAGAAAGGTAATATCGAGGTTTGGCTTCGAAACTTATTGTGGTATCAATTTTAAAAGAGAAATAGATTCACGAATGGTTGACCCGAGAGATGGGTTCGATATATCGCGTGTTCGGTTACCGTGGGCATGATATGAAGGTGTTGGAACAAAACTCTATCTAATGAAAAGGGTTTTTCAGTTGGTATTTGGTTATCGTGAGAAATTATTGTGATTAGAGACTATTGTCTCGAGCGATTGGGTTGTTTGATACATCAGATGATCTCACCCGGAGTGGTGAGTGTGGGTTATTGCAGTGGATTCTAGTGTATCGTGAATATAGACATGGGATTAGCAATTGGGTTATGATTTCAGAAAGCACAATGTGATTTATGGTTCAGATGGTTTGTGAAATTTTGACTATGTGGTATTTTCGGACTTATGTGAGATAGGGTGACGTATGATCACCCGGATATATGCTTGGTAAGGTCATTCGGCTATTGGGTGGCTTCTAGTACAACTCTGGTACGCTCGAGGACGAGCGATTGTTTAAGTTGGGGAGAATGTAACGACCCGGCCCGTCGTTACGGGAATTACCACTCCGTCATGTTGCAATTGCATGTTTTATGCTTTTATATCAGTGTTAGGGTCTATCGGGTGATTTAGGAGTGATTTGGATTGAAAATGAGGCATATAGCCTTTTTGAAAGAGACTTGAATAAGGAAAGTCAATCCGGAGTTGACTATTTTGTTAGAGGACTCGGAATCGGATTATGATGATTCGGTTAGTTCCGGAAGGTGATTTGTGACTTAAGGGAGCGATCGGAATTGAATTTGGAGGCCCGGTGTAGAAATAGGCTTGAATTGGCTAAGGTTGAATTTTGGCGAAATCCGGATGGTAGGTGATATTTTGATCCGGGGGTCGGAATAGAATTCCGACAATTTCTGTAGCTTCGTTATGTGATTTTGGATATGTCTGCAAAATTTCAGGTCATTCGGACGTCGTTTGGTCGGGTTTTTGATTGAATGCGTAATTCGGAAAGTTTTAAGAAATTTAGGCTTGAATCTGTGGGTAATTGGTGATTTTGATGTTTAGGATGGTGTTTTTATGATTGGAACAAGTTCGTATCGTATTTCGGGGTATGTTTGTGGTTTTCGTTGGGGTCCCGGGGGCCTCGGGATGTTTCCGGACCATCAATCGGGCATTTTGAACTTGGAAAGGTCTGCTGTAAATTTGCAGGTTACTGCCCAGGCATTAAGCCTTCGCGTTCGCGTGGCAAGGGCCGCGTTCGCGAAGGCTAGGAGGATCAATGCATCGCGTTCGCGATCAGGCGCGTCGCGTTCGCGAAGGCCAAAAGCTTTGTGCTTCGCGATCGCGTTCCTTACGTCGCGTTCGCGATGAAGGAACGGAGCAAGGCATCGCGTTCGCGTGGAGACCATCGCGAACGCGTAGAGCAAATTGCTCCGGCAGTGAGTTTAATTACAGAACATTTCACATACGGGTTTCATTCATGAACCCTCCATTTTTGAGTTCCAAGAGAAGAAATTGACGGGAGATTGTTGGGAAATCATCGGGGTTTCGTCGGAGGTAAGTTTATGGCTTAATTACATCATTTTTACATGAAATCCTTGGTTAATTCCCTGTAAATGGAAGATTAATTGTGGGTTTGAGCCCTAAGCCTAAATTGAAGAAAAACACCGATTTGAGTGGGCAAACGGAGTCCGATTTTGGTAAATTTTATATGTATGGACTCGTGGCGAGACGAGGGTTCCAGAAATGTGAATTTTGTAAATTTTCGGAATGTGGGCCCGGGGCTCGGGTTTTGGCAACTTTGGGAATTTTGATGTAAATTGAGTTATTTCGAATGGGTTGTGTTTAATTAGCCTATATTGATGTATTCTCGTTGATTTTGAGCAGATTCGGCATTCAAGGTGATTGAATTGCGAGGCGAGCGCAAGGCGGATTAAAGCTTCTATCGGATCGAGGTGAGTGGTGGTAGTAAATAATGTACTGAGGGTTTGAAACCCCGTACTAGCACTTCACAGTGCTATATTGGGATGAGACACGCGTTTTATGACGGGCGTGGTGACATTGTGATTGGGGGTTCGGACTTAGTCCTTCCCGACTAATAGTGTACTGTGTGATATGACTGATAATAAGTTTACAACTGTGCAACTGGGTCGATAGCCATGTTTGGGGCCTTGTGCCGATCTGTAGAGCATTAGGGAACCTATAGAGCTAGGTGACCCTTATATCGTGTTGGAAGCATACACTCAGCCATAGCTCTAGCTGTATAGTATAATATGAGCCCGTACTAGATGTGTACATTGAGAGATTATCTAGGGTGGAATTCCCTGTTCTAGCTGAGCGGGCCTGAAAGGCCAAGTCTATACCGATTGAGATGAGACAGGGTCAAGGACCCACTATGAGATGTTATATTGGGCCTGAAAGGCCAAGTCTATATTGACTGAGACAGGGTCAAGGACCCACTGTGATATATTATATTGGGCACGAGAGGCCAAGTATATACTGACTGGGATAGGGTCGAGGACCCATTATGAGGTATTATATATATACCTATATTGGATCGGGCTGCACGCCGCAGCAGTATATATATTGGATCGGACTGCACGCCGCAATAATATACATGTGATATACATGTAATATACATGTGGGACGGACTGCACGCCGCAGTATTGCGCTTGGGCTGTAGGAGCCCGCCCGGAGTCTGTACACACTCCTACTGAGCGCCATCGACGTTAAATGGATCGGGCTACACGCCGTAGCGGTCATGTGCATTGCATTACATCTTTATATGTTGAATTATCTGGGATAATTATGTTGTACTGTTGTTGCTAGTTCGTAGGAGGATCGGACTGTAGTTTAGCTTCATTATGTGGTATTACGTTAAATGGAGCGGGCTGCACGCCGCAGCGGTATATGTATTGGAGCGGGCTGCACGCCGCAGCATTTTACTTATTAATATCCTTATAAATACGTAAATACTTATGTGTTATAGACAAATGTATATGTCTCTATATATTGAGATGGCTGTACACTGTAGTGGTACGAGTGAGGATGTGGTCAGTGTGGGACCCAGTTGAGATGGATATGGACTGGAGATCAGAGAACTCATTGTAGTGATGACTTACCTGTGGGGGTTTGCCTTAGAACTGTTTAGTGACAGTACAGGAGTTCTTACTTCCAGTTATTATTTATTATTGCTGCTCACTGAGTTGAAATATACTCACCCCACTCCCCTGCATTTTTTTGTGTGCAGATATACAGGTTCAGAAGGGCAGTTGAGCTGTCGCAACTGCTTTATTATTCCCGTTCTGTGGAGACTTCGAGGTAGCTGCCGACGTCCGCAGGACCCGATATCCCTTCCTACTGTCTTTGATTATGTATTGTTATTTCTTTCCGCTCCGAGCTTTGGTTGTAAACCGTATTACACTTATGTTCTGTAGAGGCTCAGGACTCTTGACCCTTCGGTCTATGGGAGTTGGTATGCGTTGGGACTTGGTTTCCCCATTTTTGATATATCCATTACTGTTAATTTACAATGGTTATGTTTGAATGGGATAAGGCGAGCTCATAGCTCTATGATTGTTGTTGATTGGTCGGGCTGGCCTAGCAGTGTGCTGGGCGCCATCACGCCGCCTAGGGTTCCGCCACCTACGGCGGCGGCCGGCTCCCATTTCCGCCGAAAATTACACCAAAACATCCCCCACACCCTCCTTATCACCTCCCCGCCACTAGTTTCCTGCAAAACCCGCCGCAACCCCTCCAAATACCAAACCCTAATCCGCGCCGCCACCCGCCTCCCATGGCGGCGCCACCTCAATAAACCCAAAAACATTCACCCCACTATTCCTTTAGCGTTACAAACGCTGTGACACGAAGAAACGAGTCAAAAGCCGCCGGAAACTTCGAGAAAATCCGTCGATTCAAGAAAATTCGAGATTCGAAGGTTCGTTTGAAGAAAAGAATCAAGAAAAGAACAAGAAAATGAAGAAAAGAAGAAAATCAGAAGAAAAAAAAAGAACGAGAAAAGCAGAAAAAAAGAAATTTACGGCAAAAGAGCTAAGTTTATCTCTATTTTTTCCCCTCTTTTCCTCTTTTCTGTTTATCTCTGTTTGTCAAAATGAGAATAATTAGGGATTACACAGTTATTTCTTTTCAGAATTAATTAGTTATTTCATCTCTGTTTTCCATGTTCTTTTCCTGCTTCATTTTTGTCTGCTTATGGTAATTAGGAAATTGTAGGATTAAATGTAGAATAAGGTTCCCTATTTTCAGTGTTAGTTTCTGTTAAATAATTGAATAGATTATTAGATTTTCTGTCAATTTTGATTCTTATTAGTATTGTTTAATTTTTTTTTGTTAGATTCATGTTAGTTTTGATCTTAATTAGTATTGTTTAGCAGTTTTTGGATGTTTAGATTTTGTGGTATTTCCTGTTAGTTTTGATATTCATTGCTATTGTTAGATTTTTTGTTGAAATTTGTTAGTTTCAGTTAATTTTTAGATTTTTAGATTTCAGGGAATTGGTCGTTTTTATATCTGTTGAACCATGGATTTCTAATTTTTGTTTTAATATTGTTTTAACACTTTTTGGGTATTAACAGTAGCGGGATTTAATTGTATTATTGGTTATTCGATCTTGTTTTGATAGTTCGAGTAGATTAATGGTTGGAATTGTTGTGGTAGTTTAATTGTGATTGGTAATTTGCTATTTGATAACATATAGGATGTATTGGTTATAGCTGTAGTTAGTGATTAAGTTGGATTAGGAAAGTTGTCCTTTAAACTAGTTTAGATTCAAGTTAAGTCGATAGTTGAAATCACACGACTCGTAGCAACCTAAGGTGTTTTTATTAAATAGAATCAATTGCGACTAGTTGTCTCGATTAATAAGACTCACCATCTTTCAATTGTTCCCCCGAGTCTTGTTAATCAGATAATTAATCATAAGTGGCCATATTTGTAAGATTGCCTAGGGTTGGCTATAGTTGAAATGTGATTCTAATTAGCGAATTAATTCTGAATTTAAAGTAGTGAAAGGGCCAATTGGCTGGTTGAGCAATAGTCACTTAATTGTGGCTATTTGATAAATACAAGTCTGAAAATAGGTTAAAATGGGAGAAAATACAGAATTTAAAGTAGGTAATAAGCAGTAAAAAGCAAGGGTAAAAGGGGAATAGAAGTTGGTATAATTGTAATAAGGTTAAAAGGAAAAGGGTGCAATTGGGATAAGAATTGGTATAATTGTGATAAATATAGAGCTTTTAGGGTAATTTGGGCATAACAAAAGGTATCTTAGTGATTATTAGAAGGAAATAAGGGTACAATAGGAATTACAAGGGAAATAGAACATGGTAGACTATTCTAGAAGGGGTTTTAGAGTAGATTTCAAATAAATACTTGCACTAACTTGTGCAACAAGCTAAGAATAGGAGGGGTTTTAGTGAAATAAGTTCCTCCTCTTTTGGGTCTATAAATAGATATTTTCAGCTTGAAATAAAGGGGGGGTTCTTCTGATTTTTTTTAGAGTTTTCTTTGATTTTAGACCCTTTTTAATCTTTTAGCCATATGAACCCTAGAAAAATCCCAAAAATATATGTTAAATTTCAGATCTGAAATTAACAATTTCAGAGTCAATTTTCTTCTTTATTCTTTCAAATTATCTTCAAAAAATCCAAAAACATTAAAAATCAGTGGAGAAAAACCAAAAAATATTTGTTGTTTCATTATCAATCCACAATAAAAGTTCTGGATTCTGTTTTAATAATTCCACTTCTGTTCTACATCTGAAATCAGAAAGTATTCTGAGGAATTTATGATTTAATGGAGTTGAATTTGGTTCGGTGAAGTTTGCAATGTTGGGTTGATGTTTGACATGATTGCACGTCTCTCCTGGTTATATTTGAGTGTAATTCTGGATGAAATTTGATTTCACTGCTACCCGAGCTTCATGATCGCTGTTGCTGTTGATTATTGTTGGTTCTTTATCACTGCCATAGCTGACCTCTTATTCTTCTACTTTTGTCAATTTCCAGGTACAATCTTATCCTTTGATAGTGTGAAGTTTTCAATTGTTGTATTCTCGCCCCTGTGTAATGGAATTTGCTGGAGTTATTTATAACATATTGTTGTTTAGATTTAATAGTTGTCCTTTATTTCGTATGCTTGTGTAGAGGATTGTATAAATGGATTTGGCTTCCATCGATTCCTAGAATTTATTACTTTATAATAGATTGATGTAGTATTATGTATGTTTAAGATATGGCAGATTTAGATTAGGATCGCATAGATTAAAGTGCCAGCAGTTATTTTTTTTATTTTTACAAATATTCTAGATTAAGTTCGTATAGATTAAAATGCCAGCAGATTAGATTGTCATATGAACTGTAAATAGAGTCTTTGGGTTTAATTTGTGATCGTTAGGCTGACAGATGGTTTGCTCTAATTGATAACTAAGGTATCATCAACTAGTTATGTAAAAGGGCAGGAAATCGAGTTGTTCATCACTCTAATTGAATAATTTGAAACAATACTTGCAGATTTTGATTATGGTTAGCACTAAACGTTTAAGTAGTATAAATGGGCTTACTCTTTAGGCTTAAGCCTAGTTGGTTATTGGCACAATTACTGCTGGGCTTAATGAGTTATTTGTTCGGAGGTCTCATGAAACTTGAGATCTAAGTGTAATAATTATATCACATCAATAAATAGATTTACGCAAGTCTGGTGGTTTTCAATTAATTATCCTTCTAAAGGTAAAAAAAAAATATTATAGATTGCTTTAGGATCGACCTTAAATAAAATAATGAGACGAGCCTCGCCAAACAAAAATAGACGATCGCGGGGCCCTCAAATTAATTGTTATAAAAACTTAGACTCGGGAAGACCGTTTAGCAAATTTCACGGTCTTTCCCAAAGTTAATAAAGACGATAGAATCTTTAAGCACGATTTGTAAATAAATTACTTTTCTAAATACGGGTGTGCATTTATGTGACCCAAATCTTATTCTCGGCGAAACCGAAATGTATTAAAGTCACAGGCGTACTGGTTGCGGTGTGACTCGAAATGTGTTTTCGTGACGTCGCAATTTTTCTTAAAATTAAAAGCGGAACATTAAAAGCACATAGTTAAAATATATAAAAGAATCAGATAGAAACAAAAATTGCAATTGAGCGACCGTGCTAAAACCACGGAATCCGGGAGTGCCTAACACCTTCTCCCGGGTTAACAGAATTCCTTATCCAGATTTCTAGTTTCGCGGACTGTATTACGGAGTCATAAATTTCCTCGGTTCGGGATTAAACCGGTGACTTGGAACACCATTATTTTTCCAAGTGGCGACTCTGAATTTAATAAATTGATCCCGTCTCGATTGTCCTTTAATTGGAAAAAACTCCCTTGTGCCCTCGCGTGCGCGTAAAAAGGAGGTGTGACAGTACTTCCACCCCGTCATGTTGCAATTGCATGTTTTATGCTTTTATATCAGTGTTAGGGTCTATCGGGTGATTTAGGAGTGATTTGGATTGAAAATGAGGCATATAGCCTTTTTGAAAGAGACTTGAATAAGGAAAGTCAATCCGGAGTTGACTATTTTGTTAGAGGACTCGGAATCGGATTCCGATGATTCGGTTAGTTCCGGAAGGTGATTTGTGACTTAAGGGAGCGATCGGAATTGAATTTGGAGGCCCGGTGTAGAAATAGGCTTGAATTGGCTAAGGTTGAATTTTGGCGAAATCCGAACGGTAGGTGAGATTTTGATCCGGGGGTCGGAATGGAATTCCGACAGTGGCAGTAGCTTCGTTAGGTGATTTTGGATGTGCCTGCAAAATTTCAGGTCATTCGGACGTCGTTTGGTCGGGTTTTTGATCGAATGTGTAAATCGGAAAGTTTTAAGAAATTTAGGCTTGAATCCGTGTGTAATTGGTGATTTTGATGTTTAGTATGGTGTTTTTATGGTTGGAATAAGTTCGTATCATGTTTTGGAGTATGTTGGTGGTTTTCGTTGGGGTCCCGGGAGTCTCGGGATGAATTCGGGGGTCCAAACGGACCATTGTTGAAAGAAAAGAGAAAAATCTGGTTGCTGTCATAACCTCAGCAGACAATTGCTCTCCGCGATCGCGGGGATGGGGATGCGATCGCGTAGAGCGGGGAGATAAGGCATCGCGATCGCAGGGTAAGAGTCGCGATCGCGTAGAATTGATCGGGTGTTAATCGCGATCGCAGGCCAATATACGCGATCGCGTAGAAGAAGAAATGGGTCCAGGAGAAATATGCTACGCGATCGCAGGAGTGAAGGATGCGATCGCGTGAGGCAGGGTGACTGTGCTTCGCGATCGCGTGAAGGAAGTCGCGATCGCGTGAGGCCGAGAATTTGAGCATCGCGATCGCGTGAGGAAGATCGCGATCGCGTAGAAGAACCTGTTCTGGCAGTGAACTTAAGTCCAGAAACAGAGAGTTACGGGTTTCATTCATGAAACCTCCATTTTTGAGTTCCAAGAGAAGAAATTGACGGGAGATTTCTGGGAAATCATCGGGGTTTCGTCGGAGGTAAGTTTATGGCTTAATTACATCATTTTTACATGAAATCCTTGGTTAATTCCCTGTAAATGGAAGATTAATTGTGGGTTTGAGCCCTAAGCCTAAATTGAAGAAAAACACCGATTTGAGTGGGCAAACGGAGTTCGATTTTGGTAAATTTTATATGTATGGACTCGTGGCGAGACGAGGGTTCCAGAAATGTGAATTTTGTAAATTTTCGGAATGTGGGCCCGGGGCTCGGGTTTTGGCAACTTTGGGAATTTTGATGTAAATTGAGTTATTTCGAATGGGTTGTGTTTAATTAGCCTATATTGATGTATTCTCATTGATTTTGAGCAGATTCGGCATTCAAGGTGATTGAATTGCGAGGCGAGCGCAAGGCGGATTAAGGCTTCTATCGGATCGAGGTGAGTGGTAGTAGTAAATAATGTACTGAGGGTTTGAAACCCCGTACTAGCACTTCACAGTGCTATATTGGGATGAGACACGCGTTTTATGACGGGCGTGGTGACATTGTGATTGGGGGTTCGGACTTAGTCCTTCCCGACTAATAGTATACTGTGTGTTATGATTGATAATAAGTTTATAACTGTGCAATTGGGCTGATAGCCATGTTTGGGGCCTTGTGCCGATCTGTAGAGCATTAGGGAACCTATAGAGCTAGGTGACCCTTATATTGTGTTGGAAGCATACACTCAGCCATAGCTCTAGTTGTATAGTATAATATGAGCCCGTACTAGATGTGTACATTGAGAGAGATTATCTAGGGTGGAATTCCCTGTTCTAGCCGAGCGGGCCTGAAAGGCCAAGTCTATACCGATTGAGATGAGACAGGGTCAAAGACCCACTATGAGATGTTATATTGGGCCTGAAAGGCCAAGTCTATATTGACTGAGACAGGGTCAAGGACCCACTGTGATATATTGGATCGGGCTGTACGCCGCAGCAGTATATACATTAGATCGGGCTGCACGTCGCAGCAGTATATATATTGGATCGGACTGCACGCCACAGTAATATACATGTAATATACATGTGGGACGGACTACACGCCGCAATATTATTGCGCTTGGGCTGTAGGAGCCCCTTCGAAGTCTGAGTCTGCACACATTCTCAGTGAGCGCTGGTGTATATTATAGGATTGGGCTGCGCGCCGCAACAGTATAAATATATATACATATATATATTGGATCGGGCTGCACGCCGAAGTAATACATGTGTGGATCGGGCTGCACGCCGCAGCATCATAGTGCTTGGGCCTAGGGAGCCCCTCCGAAGTACGTATACACCCCCAGTGAGCGATGTCGACGTTAAATGGAGCGGGCTGCGCGCCACAGCGGTATATGTATTGGAGCGGGCTGCACGCCACAGCATTATACTTATTCATATACCATTACCTACTTAAATACTTATACATTATAGACATACGTATGTGTCTTCATATATTGAGATGGCTGTACACCGTAGGGGTACGAGTGAGGGTTTGATCAGTGTGGGATCTTGTAGAGATAGATATGGACTGGAGATCAGAGTACTTACTACAGTGATGACGTACCTGTGAGGGTTGCCTTAGAATTGTTAAGTGATAGCACAGGAGTTCTTACTTTCAGTTATTGTTTATTATTGTTACTCACTGAGTTGAAATATACTCACCCCACTCCCCTGCATTTTTTTTTGTGTGCAGATATACAGGTTCAGAAGGGCAGTTGAGCTGTCGCAACTGCTTTATTATCCCCGTTCTGTGGAGACTTCGAGGTAGCTGCCGACGTCCGCAGGACCCGATATCCCTTCCTACTGTCTTTGATTATGTATTGTTATTTCTTTCCGCTCCGAGCTTTGGTTGTAAACCGTATTACACTTATGTTCTGTAGAGGCTCAGGACTCTTGACCCTTCGGTCTATGGGAATTGGTATGCGTTGGGACTTGGTTTCCCCGTTTTTGATATATCCATTATTGTTAATTTACAATTGTTATGTTTGAATGGGATAAGGCGAGCTCATAGCTCTATGATTGTTGTTGATTGGTCGGGCTGGCCTAGCAGTGTGCTGGGCGCCATCACGACCGGATTTGGGGTCGTGACAAGTTGGTATCAGAGCCTAGGTTTACTAGGCCTCGTGAGTCTTGAGCCGGTTAGTAGAGTCTTGTGGATCGGTACGGGGACGCTTGTACTTATCCTCGGGAGGCTGCGAACCTTTAGGAAAACTTCACTTTTCTTGAACTTCTTATCGTGCGTACTTGATTCAGCTTGAAATATAATTTTTGAAATTCCTTCCACACGTCTGTGTACGCATCGAGCGCTCAGTAATAAATTTGCCTTGATGGCTTATGATTCCCCAATCGAGGGACGAGATATAATCTCTATGAGTTCATGTTGGGCCTGTCTGGAAGACTTGAGGCGAAAGCTAGTAGCCATGTTTGGGGCCTTGTGCCGATCTGTAGAGTATTATGGAAGGTTTACTAATGGATGAGTTGTAAATTGTTCGACTCTTATCTAAACTGTTGTGTAGCCCCGAGCTATGGGCGTGGTGAATATTTATCATATCTCGTAATTGGAAGGTAAAATGCCTTATTTGTAGCGGAACAAGTTTAAACTCAGGAAGACTAAAATGATTATGCTATGTGTATCCTGGTGGAAGGTATTGTGCTGAAATGCTAAATTGTGGCGAGGTAGGTGGGTTGATTCTCATGTGTAATTGAAAGGTATTGATATGTGTGATGATTCGAGCAGATACACCGCAGGTTCAAATATAAATTGTGATGATATAATTCGTGTAGTATTGATATTTAATGTTGTTGAAATACATTGTGATATCTTGTTGAGTTGTGGAAGTATAGCTAGGATGGTTTGGTGATTCTCTGGCAGGTGGATAGGCCAATTTACAAAGGAAACTCCGCCGAAATTTTTGGAAAATTCGGGACTTAGAAAAGATTTTGTCACCTAAAGAGGGGGCGTAACTGTTGTGTGTGAATGAATGCAAGAATTGCAAAAGAGTTAATATTTCTGATGATTCGAATCTCCGCCGAAACTTGTAAATGACTTGAGTTTAATATCATACTAACATTTCGGCATCACTTGAGTAATATTGATATGAGTGGTTGAAAGTGCTTTGATGAATGGCTTCGAGCTAAGTTGGGAGGTTGCTATTGATTAACTGATTGCACTATTGTGTGCTATGTTGATTCTGTCTCTAGGTATGTTGGGAAATTTTGATAAAGGCTTATGGTGCTTCGTAGATTTGAAGAAATACTAGGATGTTTTGAACTACTGTTGGTAGAGAATGTTCGGTGTATAGAAAAGAAAGATAGCTGATTGTATTTGTAAGTAATCATGTTCTGCGGTGTCAGAGTTCTAACAAAACACGAGTGGTTCTATTCAATAGGACAATTGAATTACAACAAGATAAGGGTGAATGATGCCCGAGAATGGTTTTGCAGGGTTCAAGATTTTACTTGTAACAGTCAGGTGTCTTAAGATTGTGCATGTGGCTAAAGATGGTGGTTTCGTTAGAAGAGATCAGTACTTGTGTTATATTATGTGAATGATGGGATTCTATGTAATCCGTATTGGAAGGTAATGATAACGAATTCAAATCGCAAGAGGTTCTTCAAAATAAAGTATTGTAGGATGTGATCCTTTCTGGGAAATATAGAGAGAGTATTTAGTGGCCTATATGTCTTAGACCGTGTGGTCTTATGTACGAGTCTCGTGTGGAATGAGTTGATGTGTTATGGTGCTACAATAATGGCTGATATGAAATTAAAGATGACTCAGAAAGGAAATTGGGTAAATGGATCAACTTGTTAATAAACCAGAATGGTATGAAAAGGAATACGACTAATTCCTGGTATATGGTTGAAATAATGAGTCTTACAGATATTGTGCAGCAAAGCTTTTGAGAGCTGGCAGTTGTGTAACCCGATATGGGTATAATATGTGTATAAGGACTCAGTCCTGGCAGTTAAATTATGCAATGTGATTGGGAGAAAGAGTTTATGATGTGTTTTAATGTGGTTTGAAAAATGAGTGTATTTCCTGTTGGTATGCAAGGCTGGGAATGTGTAATGAGTTTTCTCTATATGGGATCATGAAAGCCCTTGACGAGTTGAGTGCGCCGATGTTTGTTGCGGAGGAAAGGGATATGAATTTCCATGTTGTCTTAGTGTGATATGGTATACGCGATGTGTTATGGAAAGTTGATAATGGCATATTCAAGGTTTTGAGATCGGTTCATAATATATGGGAAGTCAATAAAATTATTGAGCAGCGCGGACGGCTGCAGGTGATTCAAGAATTGATCTTTCTGATGATTTAAGAAAATGGTACTGCTATTCTAGTAATTTGGCGGGGTATATGGTGCAAATGGACAAGGTGATGTAAATTGATAATATGTAGTAGTATGGTGGTATTTTCTCGTTGGATCGACTGCCAAGTATATATTGACTGGGATAGGGTCGAGGACCCATTATGAGGTATTATATATATATACCTACGTTGGATCGGGCTACACGCCGCAGCAGTATATATATTGGATCGGACTGCACGCCGCAGTAATATACATGTGATATACATGTAACATACATGTGGGACGGACTGCACGCCGCAGTATTATTGCGCTTGGGCTGTAGGAGCCCCTTCGGAGTCTGAGTCTGCACACATTCCAGTGAGCGCTGGTATATTATGGGATCGGGCTGCACGCCGCAGCAGTATAATTATACATGTATATATATATATATATATTGGATCGTACTGCACGCCGCAGTGATATATGGTGGACCTGGCTGCACGCCATAGCACCATAGCGCTTGGGCCTAGGGAGCCCCTCCGAAGTCTGTATACACCCCCAGTGAGCGCCGTCGACGTTAAATGGAGCGGGCTGCACGCCGCAGCGGTATATGTATTGGAGCGGGCTGCACGCCGCAGCATTTTACTTATTAATATCCTTATAAATACGTAAATACTTATGTGTTATAGACAAATGTATATGTCTCTATATATTGAGATGGCTGTACACTGTAGTGGTACGAGTGAGGATGTGGTCAGTGTGGGACCCAGTTGAGATGGATATGGACTGGAGATCAGAGAACTCATTGTAGTGATGACTTACCCGTGGGGGTTTGCCTTAGAACTGTTTAGTGACAGTACAGGAGTTCTTACTTCCAGTTATTATTTATTATTGCTGCTCACTGAGTTGAAATATACTCACCCCACTCCCCTGCATTTTTTTGTGTGCAGATATACAGGTTCAGAAGGGCAGTTGAGCTGTCGCAACTGCTTTATTATCCCCGTTCTGTGGAGACTTCGAAGTAGCTGCCGACGTCCGCAGGACCCGATATCCCTTCCTACTATCTTTGATTATGTATTGTTATTTCTTTCCGCTATGAGCTTTGGTTGTAAACCGTATTACACTTATGTTCTGTAGAGGCTCATGACTCTTGACCCTTCGGTCTATGGGAGTTGGTATGCGTTGGGACTTGGTTTCCCCATTTTTGATATATCCATTACTGTTAATTTACAATGGTTATGTTTGAATGGGATAAGGCGAGCTCATAGCTCTATGATTGTTGTTGATTGGTCGGGCTGGCCTAGCAGTGTGCTGGGCGCCATCACGACCAGGGTTTGGGTCGTGACAAGTTGGTATCAGAGCCTAGGTTAACAGGTCTCGCGAGTCGTGAGCCGGTTGGTAGAGTCTCGTGGATCGGTGCGGGGACGCCTGTACTTATCCTCGGGAGGCTGCAAACCTTTTTAGGAAAAGTTTCAATTCTTGGAATTCTTGTCGTGCGTACTTGATTCAGCTTGAAATATAATTTTTGAAATTCCTTCCACACGTCTGTGTACGCATCGAGCGCTCAGTAATAAATTTGCCTTGATGGCTTATGATTCCCCAATCGAGGGACGAGATATAATCTCTATGAGTTCATGTTGGGCCTGTCAGGAAGACTTGAGGCGAAATCATTGTCTATGGCTTGAGCACCAAGGTGCTAATTTCACGAGTCGGTATTATGAAGTTTATACGATCGGTATTGATATTAATTGTGAAAATGGCAGTTTGATAATGGGAAAGTTGTAAGGTATTCGGTTCTTATTGTGATTTGATGCGTAGCACTAGCTATGGGTGTGAGAAATATTTTCATCGCCTCTTAATTGGAAGGTAAAGTGCCTTATGTGTAGTGGAATGAGTTCAAACTCAGGAAGACTAAAGTGATTATGCTATGTGTATCATAGTGGAAGGTATTGCGCTGAAATGCTAAATTGAGGCGAGGTAGGTGGGTTGATTCTCAGGAAGACTAAAGTGATTTTGATATGTGTTATGATTCGAGCAGGTACAACGCAGGTTCAAGTATAAATTATGATAATATGATTCGTATAGTATTGAGATTTAATGTTGTTGAAATACATTGTGATATCTTGTTGAGTTGTGGATGTATTGTTAGAATGGTTTGGTGATTCTCTGGCAGGTGGATAGGCCAATTTACAAAGGAAACTCTGCCGAATTTTTTGGAAAATTTGGGACTTAGAAAAGATTTTGCCACCTAAAGAGGGGCCGTAACTGTTGTGTGTGAATGAATGCAAGAATTGCAAAAGGGTTAATATTTCTGATGATTCGAATCTCCGCCGAAGCTTGTAAATGACTGAGTTTAATCTAACTAGAACTTTGTGGCATCATTTGAGTAATAATAATATGAGTGGTTGAAAGTGCTTTGATGAATGACTTCGAGCTAAGTTGGGGAGGTTGTTATTGATTATCTGATTGCACTGTCGTGTGCTGTGTTGGCTCTGTCTCTAGGTATGTTGGGAAATTTTGATAAAGGCTTATGGTGCTTCGTAGATTTGAAGAAATACTAGGATGTTTTGAACTACTTTTGGTAGAGAATGTTCGGTGTATAGAAAGGAAAGATAAGCTGATTGTATTTGTAAGTAATCATGTTCTGCGGTGTCAGAGTTCTAACAAAACACGAGTGGTTCTATTCAATAGGACAATTGAATTACAGCAAGATAAGGGTGAATGATGCCCGAGAATGGTTTTGCAGTGTTCCGGATTTTTGCTTGTAACGGTAAGGTGTCTTAAGATTGTGCATGTGGCTAAAGATGGCGGTTTCGTTAGAAGAGATCGGTACTTGTGTTATATTATGTGAATGATGGGGATTCTATGTAATCCGTATTGGAAGGTAATGATAACGAATTCAAATCGCAAGAGGTTCTTCAAAATAAAGTATTGTAGGATGTGATCCTTACCGTGTGGTCTTATGTACGAGTCTCGTGTGGAATGAGTTGATGTGTTATGGTGCTACAATAATGGCTAATATTAAATTAAGAATGGATCAGAAAGGAAACTGGGTAAATGCATAATATATGGGAAGTCAATAAAATTATTGAGCAGCGCGGACGGCTGCAGGTGATTCAAGAATTGATCTTTCTGATGATTTAAGAAAATGGTACTGCTATTCTAGTAATTTGGCGGGGTATATGGTGCAAATGGACAAGGTGATGTAAATTGATAATATGTAGTAGTATGGTGGTATTTTCTCGTTGGATCGACTGTAATAATTGAGTCGATGATGACATAGTGAAATTTATGAATGGCTTTCGTGGTATGAATGGACGCTTGAGGTGCGTTATGTAATCGTACGGTGAAGTACGTAATCAGGCATAGTGATTCCTGTGTTATGTATGTGTTGGAGACTAGAAGTTCTCGTAACCCGCCTACGCAGCGGTGGTATATCGTGTGTATCGGCACAGTGTAGCGGTTATCGGAAATTGGAAGCCCTAGTGGCTATCTCGTCACTTGATATGACGAATTTGAATAATGATATATGATTGCAGGTTGGTAGATATTGCTTTGCCAGTTGGGACTTCGTGGCGGATGTCAGTGTAGAGGTATCTACCATTGATTCAGTTCCGGTATTGAGGAACTTTGTCGGATGAGTTTCATGTGACCGAGCTCGAGGCTATATATATACATGTTTGTTGCAATGAGCAACTTGAGTCGATGTGCATTCCCTTTTGCTAGATTTATGCGTGGATCGGGTGGCACGCCGCCACATGTATAGTATCTGGATCGGGTGGCACGCCGCCACATGTATAGTATCTGGATCGGGTGGCACGCCGCCACAGGATGCTATTGGAATGGGTTGCGCGCCGCAACAGTGTGATGTGGGAAATATAGCTTCCTATATGTACCTTGTATACAATACTTCCTCTCTTTTGAGGAATAGTCCGTATTGGGTATCGCTCGGGGAATAGCACATCGGTTGTGTCCATTCAGGATTCGATAGCATATACTAAATGTATCACCGCGTGTGATTGATTGCTTGAGTCAGACCTAAATATGTGTGTGGCTGACCGTTTTGAACATCTCGACTTGAGATGCTCCATGGGTAATAGTGTTTGGATAGAATCATGAGTTGTGGCAAGGCCACGTGATGTTATGACCTTTCGAGGAGGATTCAGGCACTCTAATCCTATGATGTGAGACAAGAATCTCAGTTATGTGTTGTGATGGTATGGAAGAATTTGAATTATGGCTTTTTGGTGCGAGTCAGTTGTCAGGATTCGAGTGTGTTCAGATCGTTCTTATTGGAGCCTGTGTTGTGCTCGTTGTGGCCTAGGCCGATGCTGAGGTGTCATGTTACCAGTGTGGTGTGTTATAACCGAAATGATCATTCAAGTCATTAATGAGAGCGAGCATATATGATTTCAGCTCGTTAGAAAGGTAATATCGAGGTTTGGCTCCGAAACTTATTGTGGTATCAATTTTAAAAGAGAAATAGATTCACGAATGGTTGACCCGAGAGATGGGTTCGATATATCGCGTGTTCGGTTACCGTGGGCATGATATGAAGGTGTTGGAACAAAACTCTATCTAATGAAAAGGGTTTTTCAGTTGGTATTTGGTTATCGTGAGAAATTATTGTGATTAGAGACTATTGTCTCGAGCGATTGGGTTGTTTGATACATCATATGATCTCACCCGGAGTGGTGAGTGTGGGTTATTGCAGTGGATTCTAGTGTATCGTGAATATAGACATGGGATTAGCAATTGGGTTATGATTTCAGAAAGCACAATGTGATTTATGGTTCAGATGGTTTGTGAAATTTTGACTATGTGGTATTTTCGGACTTATGTGAGATAGGGTGACGTATGATCACCCGGATATATGCTTGGTAAGGTCATTCGGCTATTGGGTGGCTTCTAGTACAACTCTGGTACGCTCGAGGACGAGCGATTGTTTAAGTTGGGGAGAATGTAACGACCCGGCCCGTCGTTACGGGAATTACCACCCCGTTATGTTGTAAATGCATGTTTTATGCTTTTATATAAGTGTTAGAGTCTATCGGGGGAGTTAGGAGTGAATTGGATTGAAAATGAGGCATATAGCCTTTTTGAAAGAGACTTGAATAAGGAAAGTCAATCCGGAGTTGACTATTTTGTTAGAGGACTCGGAATCGGATTCCGATGATTCGGTTAGTTCCGGAAGGTGATTTGTGACTTAAGGGAGCGATCGGAATTGAATTTGGAGGCCCGGTGTAGAAATAGGCTTGAATTGGCTAAGGTTGAATTTTGGCGAATTCCGAACGGTAGGTGAGATTTTGATCCGGGGGTCGGAATGGAATTCCGACAATGGCAATAGCTTCGTTAGGTGATTTTGGATGTGCCTGCAAAATTTCAGGTCATTCGGACGTCGTTTGGTCGGGTTTTTGATCGAATGTGTAAATCGGAAAGTTTTAAGAAATTTAGGCTTGAATCCGTGTGTAATTGGTGATTTTGATGTTTAGTATGGTGTTTTTATGGTTGGAATAAGTTCGTATCATGTTTTGGAGTATGTTGGTGGTTTTCGTTGGGGTCCCGGGAGCCTCGGGATGAATTCGGGGGTCCAAACGGACCATTGTTGAAAGAAAAGAGAAAAATCTGGTTGCTGTCATAACCTCAGCAGACAATTGCTCTCCGCGATCGCGGGGATGGGGATGCGATCGCGTAGAGTGGGGAGATAAGGCATCGCGATCGCAGGGTAAGAGTCGCGATCGCGTAGAATTTATCGGGTGTTAATCGCGATCGCAGGCCAATATACGCGATCGCGTAGAGGAAGAAATGGGTCCAGGAGAAATATGCTACGCGATCGCAGGAGTGAAGGACGCGATCGCGTGAGGCAGGGTGACTATGCTTCGCGATCGCGTGAAGGAAGTCGCGATCGCGTGAGGCCGAGAATTTGAGCATCGCGATCGCGTGAGGAAGATCGCGATCGTGTAGAAGAACCTGTTCTGGCAGTGAACTTAAGTCCAGAAACAGAGAGTTACGGGTTTACACCCCCAAAACTCAATTTCAAGCCCTAGAGAGAAGAAAACTCGAGGAGATTGCTGGGAAATCATCGGGGTTTCGTCGGAGGTAAGTTTTGTGGCTTAATTACATCATTTTGACATGAAATCCTTGGTTAATTCCCTGTAAATGGAAGATTAATTGTGGGTTTGACCCCTAAGCCTAAATTGAAGAAAAACACCGATTTGAGTGGGCAAACGGAGTCCGATTTTGGTAAATTTTATATGTATGAACTCGTGGCGAGACGAGGGTTCCAGAAATGTGAATTTTGTAAATTTTCGGAATGTGGGCCCGGGGCTCGGGTTTTGGCAACTTTGGGAATTTTGATGTAAATTGAGTTATTTCGAATGGGTTGTGTTTAATTAGCCTATATTGATGTATTCTCATTGATTTTGAGCAGATTCGGCATTCAAGGTGATTGAATTGCGAGGCGAGCGCAAGGCGGATTAAGGCTTCTATCGGATCGAGGTGAGTGGTAGTAGTAAATAATGTACTGAGGGTTTGAAACCCCGTACTAGCACTTCACAGTGCTATATTGGGATGAGACACGCGTTTTATGACGGGCGTGGTGACATTGTGATTGGGGGTTCGGACTTAGTCCTTCCCGACTAATAGTATACTGTGTGTTATGACTGATAATAAGTTTATAACTGTACAATTGGGCTAATAGCCATGTTTGGGGCCTTGTGCCGATCTGTAGAGTATTAGGGAACCTATAGAGCTAGGTGACCCTTATATCATGATTGGAAACATACACTCAGCCGTAGCTCTAGCTGTATAGTATAATATGAGCCCGTACTAGATGTGTACATTGAGAGATTATCTAGGGTGGAATTCCCTATTCTAGCTGAGCGGGCCTGAAATGCAAAGTCTATACCGATTGAGATGAGACAGGGTCAAAGACCCGCTATGAGATGTTATATTGGGCCTGAAAGGCCAAGTCTATATTGACTGAGACAGGGTCAAGGACCCACTGTGATATATTATATTGGGCCTGAGAGGCCAAGTATATACTGACTGGGATAGGGTCGAGGACCCGTTATGAGGTATTATATATATATACCTATATTGGATCGGGCTGCACGCTGCAACAGTATATATATTGGATCGTACTGCACACCGCAGTAATGCACGCCGCAGTATTATTGCGCTTGGGCTGTAGGAGCCCCTTCGGAGTCTGAGTCTGCACACATTCCAGTGAGCGCTGGTATATTATGGGATCGGGCTGCACGCCGCAGCAGTATAATTATACATGTATATATATATATATATATTGGATCGTACTGCACGCCGCAGTGATATATGGTGGACCTGGCTGCATGTCATAGCACCATAGCGCTTGGGCCTAGGGAGCCCCTCCGAAGTCTGTATACACCCCCAGTGAGCGCCGTCGACGTTAAATGGAGCGGGCTGCATGCCGCAGCGGTATATGTATTGGAGCGGGCTGCACGCCGCAGCATTATACTTATTAATATCCTTATAAATACGTAAATACTTATGTGTTATAGACAAATGTATATGTCTCTATATATTGAGATGGCTGTACACTGTAGTGGTACGAGTGAGGATGTGGTCAGTGTGGGACCCAGTTGAGATGGATATGGACTGGAGATCAGAGAACTCATTGTAGTGATGACTTACCTGTGGGGGTTTGCCTTAGAACTGTTTAGTGACAGTACAGGAGTTCTTACTTCCAGTTATTATTTATTATTGCTGCTCACTGAGTTGAAATATACTCACCCCACTCCCCTGCATTTTTTTTTGTGTGCAGATATACAGGTTCAGAAGGGCAGTTAAGCTGTCGCAACTGCTTTATTATCCCCGTTCTGTGGAAACATCGAGGTAGCTGCCGACGTCCGCAGGACCCGATATCTCTTCCTACTGTCTTTGATTATGTATTGTTATTTCTTTCCGCTCCGAGCTTTGGTTGTAAACCGTATTACACTTATGTTCTGTAGAGGCTCAGGACTCTTGACCCTTCGGTCTATGGGAGTTGGTATGCGTTGGGACTTGGTTTCCCCGTTTTTGATATATCCATTACTGTTAATTTACAATTGTTATGTTTGAATGGGATAAGGCGAGCTCATAGCTCTATGATTGTTGTTGATTGGTCGGGCTGGCCTAGCAGTGTGCTGGGCTTCACTGATTATTATTATATCCCTTCTCGGGGAGTAGTACTAAACAGTGGCACATTTACGTTTTTACGTTTATGTTATGTGCGGTGAAAAAAGGGAGGTGTGACAATATCCACTTGTGGACTTGGAATCAGTTGATCCGGTGATCCAATTTGCATCACAATATCCCTCAATGACCGCAGGATATTTATTATAGTGCAAAGCAAAGTCCTGGGTATGTATTAAGTACCCCAAAACTCGTTTCATGGCCATCCAATGAGATTGACCTTTTTTTCTTTACCTGGAACCACAAACTCTTCTGGTTGTTCCATGTAGATTTCTTCCTCCAACTCTCTATTTAAGAAAGCCGTCTTAACATCCATTTGATGAATTTTAAGACCATAAACTGCAGCTAACGCTACTAACGTTCGTATGGACGTAATTCTTGTAACTGGAGAGTATGTATCAAAATAATCAAGACATTCTCGTTGTCTATACCCTTTGACCACAAGTCTTGCCTTATATTTGTCAAAAGTACCATCATCTTTAATTTTTCTCTTAAAGATCCATTTAGAACCCAACGGTTTGTTTCCGGGAGGAAGATCAACCAATTCCCATGTATGGTTGTTCAATATGGATTCTATTTTACTATTGACTGCCTCTTGCCATAACAATGATTCCGAAGAAGACATAGCTTCTTTAAATGTTTGAGGCTCGTTTTCCAATAAGAAAGTCACAAAATCTGGTCCAAATGAAGTAGACGTTCTTTGACATTTACTACGCCTTGGATCTTCCTGGTTAAGTGTACTTTCTTTTGCTTCTTCCCGAGGTCGTTTAGATCCTTCACTAATCGACTCACATTCCTTTTTGTACGGATATATATTTTCAAAGAACTCGGCGTTATCTGATTCTATAACCGTATTATTATGAATGTCGGGATTTTCTGATTTATGAACCAGAAATCGATATGCTTTACTATTAGTCGCATATCCTATGAAAACACAATCAACGGTTTTCGGTCCTATTTTTACCCTTTTGGGTTTAGGAACTTGCACTTTTGCCAAACACCCCCACACTTTAAAATAATTCAAGTTGGGCTTCCTTCCTTTCCATTTTTCATATGGAATGGATTGTGTTTTGCTATGGGGTACTCGATTTAGTATTCGGCTAGCCGTAAGTACGGCTTCCCCCCACAAGTTCTGTGGCAAACTAGAACTTATAATGCGTTCATCATCTCCTTTAATGAACGATTCTTTCTTTCTGCAACCCCATTGTATTGGGGCGTGTAAGGGGTCGTTGTTTGATGAATAATTCCATATTCTAAACATATTTGTTTAAAAGAAGATTCATATTCACCACCTCTATCACTTCTTATCATTTTGATTTTCTTGTTAAGTTGTGTTTCAACTTCATTTTTGTATTGCTTGAATGCGTCTATTGCTTCATCTTTACTATTAAGTAAGTAAACATAGCAATATCGAATACTATCGTCAATAAAAGTTATGAAATACTTCTTTCCACCGCGAGATGGTATTGACTTCATGTCACAAATATCTGTGTGAATTAAGTCTAAAGGATTTGAATTCCTTTCAACCGACTTATAAGGATGTTTAACATACTTAGATTCCACAGATACTTGACATTTTGATTTGTCACATTCAAATTTAGGCAATACTTCCAAATTAATTATTTTTTGTAAGGTTTTATAATTTACATGACCCAAACGTATATGCCATAATTCATTTGACTCAAGTAAGTAAGACGAAGCTGAAATTTTATTATTATTCTCAACGACCATTACATTCAGCTTGAAAAGGCCCTCAGTGAGGTAACCTTTTCCTACAAACATTTCGTTCTTACTTATTACAACCTTATCGGAAACAAAAACACATTTAAAACCATTCTTAACAAGAAGTCCAGTAGAGACTAAATTCTTCCTAATCTCGGGAACATGAAGGACGTTGTTCAAAGTCACCACTTTGCCGGAAGTCATTTTGAGAAATATCTTCCCACATCCTTCAATATTGGCCTTAGATGCATTTCCCATAGAAATCGTCTCGTCGGGTCCAACAGGAGCATAAGTAGCAAATGCTTCTCTAACTGCACAAACATGGCGAGTGGCTCCAGAATCAATCCACCACTCTCTAGGATTGCCTACCAAGTTGCATTCGGAAAGCATGGCACATAAATCATCAACATCATCATGCTTTTCAACCATGTTTGCTTGACCCTTCTTCTTGCCTTTCTTCGGAGTACGACACTCCATAGATTTGTGTCCGGGTTTTCCACAATTGTAGCAGTTTCCACTGAACCGCTTCTTGCTTGGGTTATATTTTGGTCCAGAAGCCTTCTTCCTCTTTTTGTTCTCTTCAACAATATTTGCTCCCATTATTGTTGAGTTTCCACGACCTCTCTTTTCAGCAACTTTATTGTCCTCTTCGATTCTCAACCGAACAATGAGATCTTCAAGGGACATCTCCTTGCGTTTGTGTTTCAAGTAGTTTTTGAAGTCCTTCCACAAAGGAGGCAACTTCTCAATCATTGTTGCTACTTGGAATGCTTCATTGATAACAAGACCTTCAATGAAATTTTCATTAGTAAAAATACTAAGGTTACTACTTTCAACATCAATATTAATTTGATTTATACCTTCAGCAAGGAGATCGTGAATAATCACTTGCAATTCCTGGACTTGGGTAATAACAGACTTGCTATCTACCATTTTGTAGTCCAAAAACTTTGCAGCAACAAACTTTTTCAACCCGGCATCTTCACTTTTGTATTTCTTTTCAAGCGCAGTCCACAGTTCCTTTGACGTTTCTACGCCACCGTAGACGTTATACAAAGAATCTTCCAACCCGCTTAGAATATAATTCTTGCATAAAAAATCTGAATGCTTCCACGCCTCAACGACGAGAAAGCGTTCAGTTTCTGGAGTTTCGTCGGACAACACAGGAACATCTTCCTTGATGAACTTCTGGAGACTCAGAGTAGTCAAATAGAAGAACATCTTTTGTTGCCAGCGCTTGAAATCAATCCCGGAAAATTTTCCGGGTTTCTCCGCCGGTGCCAATGCTGTCGGAGTCGTTCGGCTTGTTGAGGCATTAGCAGTCACCATTGGAACAGCCTGGTTCTCATTCTCATTAGCCATTTTCTGGAGGAAAAAAATGACACAAACAAACGTTTAAAACTGGAGTTAAAAATATAACGTAGATTTTAATCTCCAACAAACCGCCACGAAGGCTTTACTCTCCAAAGCGGGAGTACACAAAACCACAAAGGTTTTAATTTTCTGAATAATAAGGATAACACAAATATAGAAATAAAAATTATTAAATTCCTTAAGCTTGTTAGTTCCTTGGTTGTTATCTTATATTTTTTAAATAACAATTCTGGACAATAAAAAATGTTAGCGTATAAAACGTAAATATAAATAAAGCAATAATTAATTCGAGCCCACTGAATTCACGGTGTTTCTTTAAGAAATTTAATCCCCTCCTAGTACCCAAGGTTATGGATTATTTCCTCCCAGGATAGAACGAATTACACACTAGTGTAGCGGTACTTCAAACCCCAGTGTTTCAGCGAACACAAAGTTCGGCAGCAAATCGCACTTACGGATGCTTTGTTTGTGGTTAAAACAATGCAGAATAAAGAAGGACAACTTAGAAGTCGAATGGAAATTCTGAGAGGAAGGAATGCAATGTATAACCAATGTTGAATTCTTACCAAAGAGATTGAAATTCGTTTTTCCAGTGTATACAGTGTATATATCGAGTGTATACAGTGTATATATCGAGTGTATACAGAGTGTATATCGAGTGTATACAGAGAGTATCTCAAGTGTTTTTCTGATCTATCTCGTTCTCTCCAACTTCTGCTCTATTTATAGCAGTTGTTTGAGATAAATCCGCCCCTTCCATGATGTAACAAGCACTAGGCTATCATAGAGGAGGCACTTACATGGTGGAATGGGCACTTGTTGCTTGTTGGTGCAATACACTCTCATTTCCCATTCACTTGGTGCAATACACTCTCATTTCCCATTCACTCTTAAAATAAAACTCAACAATATCTCCATTCCAAATCCACCCTTGTCTCCTTTCCCAAATTTCTCATTCTTTCCGAATCACGGATCAAAGGTAGCATTGAAATCCTTCTCGTCCTTTCCCCTTTGAGCTCCGTTCAGTCAAGCTTCCTCTTGGTTCACATGCATGATTTAACCAGTTTCGAGTGAAGGCCAAGTAGAGGAAGGGTCATCTGAGTATAAGGGCGAAAAGTTTGGTATCTGATAGGTTTCAAGCTCCGATCTGGTAATTCTTTCCTCCTTTTTTGTGTTCTCCCTTCTTCCAATGTTCTACTATACTCCTCCGCCTTCCCCGTTTGTTCTTGATTAAATTTTCTTTCTCTTGTTCATCTTCCATTGTTCTCTCTTTGATCTTTTTTTTCCTTTGTTATTCAGTAGTTAATTTCGCTTAACAGTAGTCTTTTAGTTTTAGTTCATTCATTTTTTATTTCGTTTATTTTTATAAGTTAGTGTTAGAATTGGTTAATTAGTCCATCGATATATTTTAAATTAAGTTAGCCATATTTAGCTGCTTTACTTTCTTTATTATTCTGAAAAAAAGTTGTGATCTTTCTATTGGGCAAGTCTACCAAGCCTAATGAGTTCATTTGAGCCATTAAACCAGAAGGCCTAACAAAGAGTCAGCCTGAGTTTATTTGGACTCATTTGTCACGGGTCAATTGGCCCAGGGTTTAGGGGTAAAAATAGGGTAATAAAGGGGTATTTTGGGTAATTTTTAAGGAAATATTCTGGTATTGAATTGAGAAGCCCCTAAAAACTTCTGGGTCGGGGCTTGAATAGCATTTTTTAATTCATGATAACATTCCTTGGGTAAGAAGTCATGAATTGAGGGACTAATTGGTTAAAAAAGAAAACTAAAAAGGACAAAAGGTTAAAAA
Source organism: Nicotiana noctiflora (assembly GCA_032618575.1). Taxonomy (NCBI): domain Eukaryota; kingdom Viridiplantae; phylum Streptophyta; class Magnoliopsida; order Solanales; family Solanaceae; genus Nicotiana; species Nicotiana noctiflora. The sequence goes on from JASVEL010006772.1 coordinate 247,634, forward strand.
CCTTAGGTCTGAAGTTGCCCTAGTAACTTTCCTATAAAGGCATTATTACTTAGGGCTGAAGGCAGATTCTAAACACTTAAAAATATACTACAAACTCTAGGCGGTAAAAGGAATGAAGGAGAAAAGAGAAAAGGAAGGGGGCAATATAATTACCTAAGTTGGGTTTTTCTTTTTGTAAAAGGAAATTGTAAACTCTTCCATATTTGGCTAGTCCATTTTCTTGTAGGAAAAGGTTTGGACTTCTATAAATTGAGGATCCTTCCTTCTCATTCAGTAGCATTCACAATGTAGCCATAGGGGGCTTGAGAGTAGTATTTAGGGGGAGAACTTTTCGGGACAAGTGTTAGTGTGTCACTTGTGTTTGCCTCTTCGTGAAGTTGTTCTCTCGATATTTTGTACTCTCTTTTTATTATAGTGGATTGCTCATCTCCGTTGTGGATGTAGGTCATTTGACCGAACCACGTTAAATGTTTGTGTTTCTTTTGGTAGATCGCTCTTATGTTGTTGGATTTATCGTCCTTACAGAATTGTTTTGCTAGTTTCCGCATGACACATGTTTTTTTCGGTCCTAACAAGTGGTATTAGAGCGAGCTTCGAGCGAGGTTCAAGATAGGTTCATCTTGGTGGGTACAGTTCTTGCCGCAACATATTTGACGATAATCGTGATTTTTATCTGAGAAATTTGACCTGTGTGTTACGCACGTTGAGACAAACTTTGTGGCGGAGATCTGGAGATGCGACCTGTTGAAGGCTATGTGAAGAAAGGGGATCAAGTTTATTTTATCATAAAATTCAGGCCAAGTGGGAGAATTGTTAGGTGTTTGCCATAATTTTCTTACCATATTTGGTTTTCTTATCTCTTGAAGGAAAGGGGCAATATAATTACCTAAGTTGGGTTTTCCTTTTTGTAAAAGGAAATTGTAAACTCTTGCATATTTGGCTAGTCCCTTTTATTGTAGGAAAAGGTTTGGACTTCTATAAATTGAGGATCTTTCCTTCTCATTCAGTAGCATTCATAATGTAGCCATAGGGGGTTTGAGAGTAGTATTTAGGGGGAGAACTTTTCGGGAAAAGTGTTAGTGTGTCACTTGTGTTTGCCTCTTCGTGAGGTTGTTCTCTCGATATTTTGTACTCTCTTTTTATTATAGTGGATTGCTCATCTCCGTTGTGGATGTAGGTCAGTTGACCGAACCACGTTAAATGTTTGTGTCTCTTTTGGTAGATTTCTCTTGTGTTGTTGGATTTATCGTCGTTACAGGATTGCTTTGCTAGCTTCTGCATGACACATGTTTTTTTCGGTCCTAACACAAAGACGCGGTTGAGTCACTTCAGTTCCTATTCTATGAGAGTGGAAACTTAGTTCTGTCAAACAAACCGGTGTTTTTTATCATAGTCAAAACTTTTATGCAGTTGTTTTTTATTATCCATCAGAGTTTCTTACTTCAATAAGCGGTTACCACGGAAAGCTAAACCAGTACGACCCAAGAGTTTTGAAAACTATAAAATTTAGCACCAATAAGGGTTCCTATGGACCATTTGGTGTACCTGGGCTTCAACTGATGACATGGACTTCAACTTTCAGATGGAAAACCGTCTTCTTTTTGGTGGTTTTCATGGCAGCGAGAATGACTCTGGCTTTGAGAGTATGTGGATCTATGTGTGTCCCATCATACCCTTCATGATTAACTTGAGAATTCACGAGTGAAGGTTGAAAAGGAAGAAGATTAACTCATGATATAAACTCACATTCTAGTTATTAAATTTCTAACTAATATAGTTTTGGTGTTTATTGACCTAGAGAAAGTCTACGACAAAGTTCTAAGGGAGATCTTATGGGGATGTTTGGAAGCTAGAGGTGTTAACGTAAATTATACTAGGATGATAAAGGACATGCATGATGGAGCTAAGACTTGAGCGAAGACTATGAGGAGACTTAGAACACTTTCTAGTGTCTTATTTTGCTCTCTGCTGCTTATTTGGTTTTACTGATTATGTAATGATTATGTTCTAAGTTTTTTTATTAAAATAAGTTAAGATGGTAAAGCCTCTTCCTCTATGATAGTGAGGTACATCACCTGCAATTTTGATTGCCAAAATTTCATCTTTATGTTTCGAGAAAAACTGTCTTCAACATCTTTTAATTTAGTCAAACTGGTTTGTATAGCATACTTCACAGTTTTGGGCCAAAGTTATGTGTGAATGTATAACTTTGTCCTTTAAATATTATTTCGAGCATTATTCAAGTAACATAAACCACCCAAAACCTGCACATAAACGACAGAGTATTTGCAATTGCTTTATATTTTGAGTAGACGACAGAGAAATTACTTTTAAGTGACATCTGTTGTAATGCTAAGCCCTTTGGTTTAGGTATCAAATTCTATGAGAGACCTCTCCCATATTCAGTTTGAGTTGTTTTAATGGGCGTTTGGACGTAAGAATTGTAAAATTTTAAAAAAAAATAAAATGATATTTAAAAATTAAAGTTGTGTTTGGAGATGTATATAATTTTGGAATGTTTTGTATTTTTGTGAGTGATCTGAAGTGAAAAATTTTGAAAAATAATTTTTTTGATATTTTGTTCAAAATTTTTAATATTTTCAAGTGAAAATAAAAAATTTCACCGGCAAACACTAATTTCAAAAAAAAAGTGAAAAAAGTTTTAAAAAAGGAAACATTTTTTATGGCCAAAGAGCACTTAGATCCTCCGCAGTTGGACTAATCTACTATATATATGTTTAATTTCAAATCTTGACATAATGTTGTATTCCATTTTCAAATTTCTAAAATGACTAAATTTGTGTAAACTAGTGAAAGAACTAAAAACTTCTCTAGATGCTTTCCTCCAGCAATCTTTGGGGGTACATATAATGATATTAATTATCAAAAGAAAAATTTAAGATAATGAAAACTGAAATTCATTGAACTTCCAAAATTAAAGTGAAAAAGAAACTAAGCGTCAGCATACTCCTATTATTCCGAGATATATAGAAGAACAAAAGTCCTAACGTGTGACAAATGGAAAGGGTCTTACTTCGATAAGTGATTCCTTTGAACAAATGAATAAAAAGCGTATAGTTATAAGTACAATTAAATTTGGCACAAACAAAGGTTCTTATGGACCATTTGGTACACCTTCTACTGAAAATGTGGATAAGACTGACTTCTTAAACTTTCAGATAGGAAATTATAGTCTTTTTGGTGGTTTTTATGGAAGTCAGAATGAAGATGGTATTGAGAATATTGGTTTCTATGTCAAAGCCATCCCATCCTCCATTATCAATTTGAAAAATTCTACGGTGAATGTTAAAAAGGAAAAAGATAAAGATAATTATTAACTATGTTGTAGTTCGTATTGTTTACTCATTTGGTTTTATGTTTACGTAATTGAGCATCTGATTGCGTTTGGTTATTATGTACGCTTTATTTCCTATATCCAGTTTTGTTATTACAAAGAAGAAGAAAAAAGGAGTAATATACGATGTCTTTTATTACCATTTATTCGAGCAATTCACTTTTTTTAGTTCTTGGTAGTATTTATTTCACCCATCATAATTGGGTGTTAATCGGGCCGTGCCGGCCTTTTCACAACCTGGATCGATCTGATTCAACTCGGTACTGTAGCGTTTGGGGCAGATTTTTAACGGTCTATATCTCGTTTCAGCCCGTTTTCCGTTAGAATTTCTTTATAATCGTTGGCCAACGACCCCTTTTTTTTTCTTCATAAATGGTCATTTCAGCCTAACCTCTTAAGAAAATAGCTCCCCCCTCTCCCCCTGCCCCCAGACACATCTAGGACCAGTGCTTTGGAATGATAATAACGGTGTTGAAGTTTATTTGATTTGGTCTACACTAGGAGAGCATCAACAAAACTAGTAGCAGGAATATTGATGAACTCCAATTCTGCTTGCGAACTAAAATCACCATAGCCCCGCACAAAGGAATTTCTCCCGCTGGGTTGGTGGATGAGCAACTCAAATCAATTTTCTGTTCTTTCGGCCATAGCTCGAGACGTGCTAAATGTGTCGATTTTAACAGTTGCATCAAAGAGCGCATTTAGCCAAGCAAGGCATCAACTAGGAGATACTCATCATTCACTGGGCAGCAACGCTTTGAAAATTCTAGTGTGCTTCAGAGAATGCATAAGATCCGAACGGAGAAATCAAGAGCATGACGAAGTAGATGAAGTGCAGTACCAAGAAATTGGAGATATAATGATTTATGGTTCCGATTCAACTAGTGCCGAAAATCAAGAATCTCATGTTGACATGGATGAACTTACAAAAATGATGCAAATCATGTGATGTATTGTTTCTTATTTTTTGTAATTGTTTTAAACTTTTAATTTGTAAGTTCAAAAATAAAAAATAAAAATAAAAAGAACTTGCAAATTAATTTGAATTATGATATATTATTCAATAAAAATATCAAATGAAAGCCTTCGGCTTGATCCTTGCATATTTCCTATTAGTCTTATGTGATAATTTTTTGTAACCACTTACTTTCAAAATTTAATTTTAAAATTTTAAAATTTTAAAATTCAAATTTCAAAGTTGAAACTTTAAAGTTCCAAGTTTAATTCTAAACCTTGAAAATTTGTGAACACTTAAGTATCAATAATAGTAAATAACAAAAACAAAATTTACTTTTAAAAAAAAAATCTCTTCCCGGACCTAGTATCATTTTAATCACTAATTCACAAAATGATAATTATTTATTGTACATCTATCATAGTAAGCCATCTCATTAAATGCGTAAACACTGGGGACAGACACAAAAATCAATCATCACATGGGACAACAATAATTATCAACGATTCAACATGACCAAATAAACTCTTTACCTGCTAAAGAGTAAGCTTCCATAAACGATTGAAGAAGCCAATTTAAAAGAAAGAGTTATATGGCATGCTTCTTCCTATACAATTATACAGACTTTTCCTACGCCTCAAATGTCAATTATTTTAGTGTTCCATTTTGATATATATCATATCTAATAAAATCTTATAAAACATGGTCCTTAGTTATAAAGTTAACCAAAATATAAATATGATAATTCCATGAGTTTAAGTTTCAATGAATTAAAAGCGTATCATCGTCGATACAAGATTTCGTACGAAACTCAATTATAATATATTTTACATAAAGAAACTCAATTTTAATATATTTTGTATAAAGCACACCATTCTCGACAAAAAAATCGCTAACATAAACTCAATTATAATACATTTTACAAATTCCAAAGTTACAGGTTTTGTTGGAGCAGCTGTATAGAGTAGGGGTGTGCATTCGATTTATCGATTCGATTTTGACTCTTATCAATAATTACTTATCGATTATCGATTTGTACATATGCTTATCATTATCATTTCAATAAGGTTTCGATTTTTTCGATTTCGATTTATTAATTTTTGGGGCTTATCGATTCGGTTATCGATTACACCAATAAGAAAATTTGCGGGATTCCACGGAAAGTATATCACTATAAACACGCTTAACTAATATGGATAAAAAGAAGCTAAAACAAGATGAACACTGTTTATAACATAAAAATTGTGTCAATTGACATATGCAACGAAACTAAGTAAGGGATCAAATATATGCCACCAACACTCCAACATTATTAAAAAAAATAAAAATACATCATCACTGCTAATTCCATTTTCTATTAATTTGAACTTCATTCCCTTCAGCTTTAAATATAATCATTCATTAAATGTGGTAGATGAAGGTGTACATTCGATTTATCGATTCGATTTTGACCCTTATCGATAATTACTTATCGATTATCGATTTGTACAACTGCTTATCGTTATCGTTTCAATAAAGTTTCGATTTTTTTGATTTCATTTATCGATGAACCGATAACAAATAATCGATTCGATTTATCGAAAAACCGATTCGAATGCACACCCCTAGTATAGAGAATACCAAATTTGGCAGAATTGTAAACAATCTAGACATATTATAAGAGATTATTGAAGATATAAACATATCAAAAATGCATCGAACGACGATGCTCCTTAAAAATGCTAATATTTGCATCAACTATAAATTCTTAGTAATAATTTTGGTGTATTATTTCGAAGGAAAACTTATAATAATATTATACAAAAAATATAGGATGATTGAAGAAGTGCCCATATGACGTGACAATGTGTTGCTTTTGAGTTCATGTTAAAGCATTTTTATTTCTCGTATATGTCTATCCGAAGAAACCTTTGTAACGTTTCGAGTTTAGGGAAGCACTTCTCCCTTCTAACAACTTATGCATAAAATGTAGACTACTTACTACAAAGCAGTATATTGGAAGGGAAAGAAAGGTGCTTCAAATTCTATGAGAGAGCTCTCCATATTCAGTTTGAGCTGTTTTAGTGGACGTTTGGACATTTTGAAAATAAATTACTTTTTCTTCAAGGGAAAATGGCATTTGAAAATTAAAGTTGTGTTTAGACATGAATATAATTTTGGGTTGTTTATGAATTTTTGTGATTGATCTGAAGTGAAAATTTTTAGAAATAGTTTTTTGGGATTTTTTAGATTTTCATCATCAAGTGAAGAAAATTGAAAATTTCATGTCCCAACACTAATTTGGCAAAAAAGGAAACTTTTTTATGGCCAAACGAGCCCTTAGATCCTCCACAGTTGGACTAACCTACTATATATACATATATGTTCAATTTCAAATCTTGACATGGTGTTCTATTCCATTTTCGAATTGCTAACAATGGCTAAATTTGTATAAACTAGTGAAAGAAAAATGATATTTATTATTATAAGAAAAAAATTAGAATAATCAAAACTGTAATTCATTGAACTTCCAAAATTAAAATTGAAAGAGAAGCTAAGCGTCAGAGTACTCCAATTTCGAGATAGAAAAGCAAACGTCCTAACGTGCATGTGACAATGAAAAGGCTTAGTGCTAATTAATATGACTCAAAAACTTGTTAAGTTGGAGTTGAAACTCTTCTATATAGAGTATATATATAACTTCCAACTATTCTAATTCAGATATTACAAGAAATATGGATATGATCACAGTTGGCCCAGCGGGAAAACGTGGTGGATACATTTGGGACGAAAAGGGACGTGACCAAATTGCTGGAATTTTTATTTCCTACGCCGAAGACATAGTTTTTTCACTTCAGTTCATGTTTTATGAGAATGGAAACTTAATTATGTCTGAAAAATATGGTAGTTCATACGATAAGCGGGGAAATTACTGTGCAGTTGTCTTGGATTATCCATCAGAATTTCTTACTTCGATCAGTTGTTCCTTCGAACAAATGAATAAAAAGCGTACAGTTTTGAGTTCAATTAAATTTGGCACAAACAAAGGTTCTTATGGACCATTTGGTACTCCTTCTACTGAAAATATGGATAAGACTGATTTCTTCAACTTTCACATAGGAAATTATCGTCTTTTCGGTGGTTTTTATGGAAGTCAGAATGAAGATAGTATTCAGAGTATTGGTTTCTATGTCAAAGCCATCCCATCCTCCATAATCAATTTGAAAGATTCTACAGTGAATGTTAAAAAGGAAAGAGATGAAGATGATTATTAACTATGCTATAGTTCGTATTGTTTCTCCTTTGGTTTTACGTTTACGTAATGTACGCTTTATTTCCTGTATCTGGTTTTGTTATTACAAAGAGAAAAACGAAAGGAGTAATGTACGACGTCTTTTTATCACAATTTATTTCAGCAATTCACTTTTTTAATTCTTGGTAGTATTTATTTCAACCATCATTATTGGGTGTTAATCGGGCCGTGCTGGTCCTTTGACAATCCGGATTAACCCGGTTCAGCCTGGTATTATGGCATTTGGGGCGGGTTTTTAACGTGCTACAACAGCCCTATTCCAGCCGGATTTCCAGTAAATTTTTTTTTAATTTTCTAAACCGTTGCAAACGGTCAGTTGGCCAACGATCCTTTTTTGCAAAATGGCCATTTCGACCTATCTCCTTAGTGACATAATTATCCATTTAACAATTACACAGAATTTCAGGTTAGAGGAGAATATGAACGGGAGAAATACCATTTTCAATGGTTTATGGTGCAGAAGCTCTGATTCCAGTAGAAATAGGAGAACCAAGCACGCGATATGTCCAAACAATGGAAGACTCAAACAATGAAGAGTTACGGGTTAACCTTGATTTGATTGAAGGAAGAAGAGAAGCAACATTAATAAGAATGGCGGCTCAAAAGCAAGTAATTGAACGATACTACAACAGGAAAGCACGCCTCAGGTTCTTCAAAATTGGAGACTTCGTGCTTAAGAAGGTGTTCCAATCTACGAAGACTGCTAATTCTGGAAAGTTAAGTCCAATGTGGGAAGGACCCTATAGAATCTGCGATGTTACAGGGAAATGAGCATACGAGTTGGAGACAATGGATGGCAAGATTCTACCTTCACACTGGAATGCAGTCCATTTAAAAAGATATTACTTCTAAGGGAGCGATCATAGTCAGGTATCTCTATGTTAAATTTTTCTTTTGAATTGTTAACGTTTTACTAACGATTTTAGATGCTAGGCAAAACCCTAACTCGTACCAAATGATGAGTTACAACCTGCACAGTAAAATGGAATATCCTTAAATTCCGAGCCTAGGGTTACATTAATCTGACGGAAATACACACGGGTTAGGCAGTCTTCATCTATAATCGCACCTCCGAGTCCCGTATATTTTTCTGTTTCAGGAAAAAGACAAACTGTGAGGAATAAACGAGTTCTCGAGGCTTCATTCTTCAACGCTCAAATACTTGGGGACTATATACTATACATAGACTCGTGCAGAAAAATAGATACGGGTATCAAGCAAAAGTTAATCAAGATTAAGATACGAGTGCCGAGCAAAAGTTGATCAAGATTCAGCTACAAATAGATAAGTGTTGATAGGAAGACGAAGTCACTCAGCATAAAACATTCATTAATGTTGCAAACACTTTTCAAACCCCCTCTAAATGTAAAGATAGGGTTATAACTATGTGCTAAAACAGGTTACAATGAAAAACCTTGTCTATTTTATATCGTGTAAAAAATCTGTTACAAGAAAAATAGTTGCGAGAAAGTTATAGATGTATTTTAACACATGTAAAAGTCAAAGTAAAAAAAACTTGTCAAAAGTTTGTATATGAATACTTATCAAAGTTGTTACATACAAAACATGTGTATTCATATTACTTTTGTCGTATTATAACACCATTATGAAGTTGAGACGTCTTCTTCATTAAGTGTCTATAAAATAAAAGGGCCCTCTTTTATAAGTTTCATGTTGATATTCCATGAAAAGAATCATAAAGCATTTTCAAAGGATAAAAATGCAAAGCTATTCTACAAGTCCTAAACAAATAAATAGGCAATAATAGAATACAAAGAGGTATTAATTAAACTTCTAAACATAAAAGACTAAGGAAAAAACTTAGTCATTGAAATGCAGTTGTCTTTGAACAAGTGCCCCAATATGGAAACTGGGGACTTCACCAAAATGATCCCTTAAAATTACCGAGGGATTACATTAACAATCATAAAAAAAAGGGTAAGGATTGAAACACTCTTAATTGGTCACTAAAGGGGTTGGAACATCATAAGTTGTAGCCGCATTTTCAGAAACAATAATAGGCTCGACAACAACTTCTAAAGGAGCAACAACAGGAGCAGTTTCAGCTAAGCTTGAAGTGTTAACATCATCGAGGGAAGCAGTAGTGACGGGAACTTCAATTCCCATAGACTGTAATATAGACGTTTCACCCTCGGTCACTGGAATCACAACTTCAGTTGTTTTAGCAACTGCTTCACAATTCAAAGGCTCTGCTACTTCAGGAGCTCCAAGTGCTAGAGAAGAAATATCAATTGGTTGTTCTAGAGAAGGAGTGTCAATAGTTTGATTATTCTTCTCAATCGCATCTAATACTTTGGCTAACTCAAATTGCAAGTTAAAATTTTCTTGAGTAGCCTCCAACAAAGCATCACGACGAGACCTCAGAAAAGCCCAATTAACTTCATAACTAAAATTCTCCGCAAGAGAATTATACTCCTTCTCCAAGTTTTCATAATCTCCTTCCCACATAGCAAGGGTTTTTTCATTGTCTTTTGCTCAGCTAAGTCGGAATTAAGGGAAGTCTCAAGTGTGGTATGGGAACTCTCTAAAGCACAAACTTTATCTGAAGAAATCTTTAAATTAGCCCGAGTCTGATTCAAGCTTTGCTCTAATTCTTTAGTATATTATTCTTTTTTCTCCATAAGTGCTTTGAGCTCATTAATTTCTTCATTAGCTCTTGAAAATGAGTCACACAAAAAATCTTTATCCTTTTTTACCTGACTTAGGAAGCATTGGTGATTCTAAATGAGCTTTACTATCTCGTAGCTCCTCAATGCTCCCTAAAGCACTTTCAAACTGCTCCTTCCAATTTTGAGCTTCAAGCTGAGCTCCTTCAACTATTCTTTTTGCATCCGAAATGGCCTTTGCAGACTCACGAGCTTTCCTTTCCAAAGTAGAGACCCTTCCCATCAGCTCGGTTCCAATTAGGTTAGCCTACAAATATAAGGCATAGAAATAAGAACTTAAAGTAAAAGGAGAGCAAATGTCTAAGTTAAAAGAAGTTACCTTCAAGGTCGAATGAACTATGTCATTCATCAAAGTACAGTAGCTGTGGCTTTGCATCTTTGTCCTCTCCACATCTCTGATTAGAGGCTCTAGCCAAACATCAGCTCCACCAGCCTTCCTCAAAAGGCTATGAGTAGCAGGTACTTCAAGTGTAGCATTTCTCATATCCATACCTCTGTTATTAGGGACAGTTTCTGAATGCACGTCATAGGAAGAATGAGCAGTGGAAGAAGGGGTAGTAGAAGAGGTGAAAATAGTAGGAGCTGCGGGAGTCAAAGTAGGAGCAGAAGAAATAGACACGGGAGCCAACATAGGTACGGCAGAAGGAGCACTCACAATAAATGAAGGAACAAAGGAAGTCAACACAAGTGCAGAAACACTCACGGTTGGAGAGGAGATAAAAGGAATATGAGAAATGGGAACTGAGAAAGATACAGGAATTTCGTTTAAAACAAGACTGAGCTCCCCACTTTCAAAATCACCAACATAGAGATGGTGAACAGATTCACTAGTGTCTCTTGGTGCAACATCTTCATCAGAATGAATCAGAACATGCTCGATAGTGAAGGTACGAGCAAGAGTATCTTCAGTTTCATCCTCCATAATAACGCGTCTCCTAGCTCTAGGTCTAGATACCAATAAGGTACCTCCTTCTTCCTCATTCTTAGTATCTACTGCCATTGCTTTTCTCTTTGCTATCAAAGCTTTAGCCTTATCCAAATCGAGAGAGGCATTGGCAGCAGTGCGCATAGCCAAAGCTACATCAGGCAACATTCTTATCATGCCAAATCCTGATAAAAAGAAGGATATGAACTCAATATTGTAAAGAGATGGGTCTACCATATGTATTTACAAAACATATATATGTAAAAAAAATACATACAGTATGTTTTTACTCTCCAGCCATGTAAAGAAGAAATAGATTTCCAAGTTTTATCTTCTTTAGAAGCAATTTTTATAATCGAATCTACCCAACCACTGAAGTTGAGAATAGGTTTCACATTTCCCATGGTTGCTACAAAAAAACAACAAGGGATAAAATTAAAGAGAAAATCAAAATCTCTAAAAATAGGTACGGTAAAGTAAATAAAAACTTATGTGCAAAGTTCCACTTCTCGGGAAAGGAAATGTTTGTTTCACCCAGCAAATCTAATGTACGAACAACAATATAACGAAGATACCACCCACGGTCCTTGTCATCTTCAGGGTTTACAAAAAATTTCTTACTCCTCGCAGTTAAGGTAAAAAACCCCATGACACATTAGGTTGGGATGGTATAAATGAATAAGATGGAAAAGAGTAAAGTTGATTTTGGCTTTGGTAGATAAAAATCTCAAACAAGCCACGACCCTCCATACTAAAGGGCCAACTTAAGCTAAGCAAATATTGAAGAAGCGACAGAAATCAAGGATAACTGGGTCTATGGAAGGTTTAAATCCCAAAGTAAAGGGATAAGTATAAACGAAAAAATACCCACTTCTATAAGAAGAAATCCTTTGATTTAGGGCAGGAATTAACAGACGAAGACTCTCTTTCCAATTACAATATTTCCTAACGGTAGGGATTGTAAGCTCATTTATAAGAGAAGGATAAGCATCAATCTTTTCTAATTTTGCAACTTGCTTCTGAAGTGACGTTTTGTCACCCCCAAAAGACAAATCACTTGGTACAATATCTTCAACTAAGGGTTCTTGAGAAGAGTCAGAAACCTCATTACCTTTAGAAGAATGAGTTTTAGAGATAGAACTTTTGATGCCTCAACTCGGAGAAGGAGAAGCAGAACCAGTCGAGCCTCCACGTGTGGATCTCAAACTTCGAAGCCTTCATCCTCTGTTTCTACTATGCTTAATTGAAGCAGGGGCATTAGGAAATTGATCGAGAATTGGAACTTTTTAAGGTTGGGGTTTGGAGATGTCATTGTTGGATGAATTTGAACAAAGGAAAAGTAAAAGGAAGTAAGAAAACACTTGATGAAGAAGATGACAAAGGAAGAAAGAATCGAAAAGGTATATGGAAGCAACCGTTAAACTAAGAGGTATAATGATGAAAAGTCTATATTAAAGGGAATTGTCACTTCGTGAAAAAAATGGTTGAAGAAGCTAGAAAGAAGGAAGTAGAATTGTAGAACTAATCAGAAGATGACACGTGTAAGAAGCATTAAAAGAGCAAGTCAACTGAGGCGTCAGTATTATCATTAGCATCGATTATGGCGAAAATACCACTTCCCAATTATTTAATTGATAAATAAAATGAAAGTGGGGGGGGGACTATATGTATTGAAAAAAAAAACTGAATTTATATGACATGGCATGACACGTGGATTGGGTAAAAGGCCAGCAGGTAAATATTAATTGAGAGACATGAGAACAAGAACTCAAAAATAGGCACGGGGTGCAATTCAGATACGTATCTTGTACCTAAATGAAGCATTTAAGACTAGGAATTCTTGAGTATTCAAAAGACATGAATCTGATGACGAAAGATAGTCCAAATACAGTATTAAATGCCGAATACGTTACTAAACTCATATTTAATAGCAATAATTGTATAACGCCTCATTAAATGGTCGTTATTATTCTTATTTAGGTTAAGGAAGTGAGCTGTTACTCCTTATTAGCTATAAAAAGAGAAGGCCTCATCATTTTTATGGACACGAAATATCATTGACATCATATTGGAATACAAATTTCTTTATTGCTTATTCTTATTTTTAAAAAGCCTATTATACTTTTAGTCTCTTGATTATCAATAACCGATTTCTTATCTTAAATTCTAGCTTTGACCAAATTATTATTTTTTGGTTAAACACTTATGAAAGCAGAACAGAGGAGCGAGACAGAAGAATGTAAAACAAAGGAGCATAACTAATTATAATAAAGTTAAAGGGAAATTAGGAGAAAATATAAAACAGAAGGCGTTAAAACACCTTTAACATTAGCGGCAATAGTTCTGGAAAAAAAAAGAGTAGGTTATGGGTTAAAAAGGTAAAGGATAAAATAAAATTGTGGAGTAATAACAACAACAACAATAACAACAACCTAGTATATTCCCACAAAGTGGGGGTCTGGGGAGGGTAATATGTAGACAGGCCTTACCTCTACTCAAGAGGGCAGAGAGGTTGTTTCCAATCGACTATCGGCACAGGGGAAAGAAAGACAAACAAAAACAAAAACAAATATTGTGGAGTAATAAGTTAGGGCATAATTAGAAAGAAAAATAGGAAACAATCCCACCACATCAAATTAGTTATTTAAAAAAAGGAAATTTTTATTATTCTGAAATAATAAATTTAATAATACAATACAACTAATTTTAACGAAATAATTAAAATAAATACTATTTTGAGATTACACCATAATACAAGCCTAAGTTCCAAGTTGTTAAGATTTGAAGTTAAAGAGACGTGGCTTAAACTCTCGCCAGTAAAGTCCCTCCGAAAATGTCCCCCTCTCTTCTCCGACACACTCCATATCTCGCCTCTATAGTTCCATTGCCAATTCAATATTTCTTCATCTCTTTAATCAAAATGCCAAAAACACGTCTCTCCACCATACGACAAAACTCAGGTGCACCAAAAATTCAGCTTAAATGTGTGTTTCTCTTTTGCCTTGTAAAATAAGAGTTCTTTATGTTCTTTTACTTATATGTTTAATCAATAAAATTGTTTAATTTTAGGTTCTGAAGTTGGTGGTGTTGTACCTAAGAATAGAGTGAGAAAAAGGAGAGTGGAAATGATAGCCAAAGTGGTTAAGACAGAATCTCCTGATCAAAAAGTATGATTATTTTATGATAATGATCAATTCTTTGATCGTTGAGGTTTTATTTCATAATGGTATTTTTGTTTGTTTTTTCTCCGTGTTTTTTGGTGAATTTTGTGTGTGAGAAAATTTAGCTTGAATGGGAGCCACTCTGAAGTAGATAAAAAATATTTGTTAAAAAAAATTAGGTTACATACATTGACAGTTTAATGAATTTTTTACATCATCAGTGTATTTAACCCGTTGTAACTGTTCCTTGTCATTCATACTAGGTGACAAATCAATGTTATAAATAGAGTAACCTAAATTATTACCTTTTTGAGTGACCTGATTGTGTAAATATATTTTATATTGTCTGTACATAGAACTTAAACTCGTAAATGTTCATCTGATTACTCTTGACTCTTGCGTGTGTGGTATGTTGCCTAGAGATCAAGTGAGTTAGCCATCTAGTGGCCCTCTCGTTGGAAATTCTTGAAATGGGTACAATTTAGTTGAGTATTCATATGAGGGGCTCACTGCCTCGATTGTTCGCTAATCTGTTGGTTTATAGAAATGAGTAAATTCTTATTCCCTCAAAAGGGTTGTGACTTTGAGGAGAAATATTTTGATTGTGTAATATAACTGTAGAATATTCTTGGCGATAATTGTAATGTCCGTTGATACAAGCCGGTCTATACTTTAGAACCAAGAAGTTATGGTATCTGCAAGTACTTTTCCTGGAGGACTGGTATTTATCTGCTTTATCATCTTGAAATTGTGTTTCTGCCTATTATATGTAATATGTATAAGACGATTAGAAGCTTATGATAGAGGCGTAGACGGTGGTCAATACTGATAGATATTTCAAAAATCTTCAGGTTGAAGATTTTTCATAATTGGCTAAGAAAGCAATCTTGCCTAAGATGATGTGAAGATCCAAAAATAAGGATATGGATTTTCTGAATGTAAACTATGTCAAATGTTATGCAAATAAAGAAGATTTTAGATTGAAGTAACCGTGGGAGCTTGCATATTGCTTCCTATGCAGGTTTAATATGTTATTCATCCTTTTGGCTACAAGAGAAACTAGCAGCATCTTTATATTTCATTTTTCTTTGGTGTGACCTCAGCTAGACTTGCCGCTGAAGAGGGTGAAACTTTAAAGCAACATCCTTCAAGAGAAGAGTAGGTTGATATGCTAAGTTGTTAGAGATAGAATGTATGAACATTACTGATAGAATATACTAGTAAAGGCTTTGTTACACGGTCTCTTCATTTTTCCTTGACATACCTATATCTTGTCATTCTATCAATATGCAGTCATATTTATAAAGTAGGTATTGGAACCTCTTATGGATCCTACAAGATACATTAAAGATGTAAAAAGAAAGTGAACTGACCCCTATCTTATGCATGTCCTCTATCGCGTCCATGTATCTTAGGGTAAAATAGAGCTTTTTTAGAACCTAGTAGCTAAAACTGTTATTCTTTAATGTATCTGAGCTCCTTTCTGGATACTGTTTTTTCATAAAAAAAGATAGCATGAAATATAGCAGGCTTTTCTTTGCACCTGGATTAATAAGTTCAGGGATATGGCTTTCAGCTCCATTTCATCACACAATTTAATTGTACTCTCAATCCAATTTGATTGTCCGATTTTGCTTCCGAAAGATCTAAACACCTATCTGAGAGTGATCAAGCACATTACTAATATTGAATTAGTTTGTATACAAAGTTTAAGTCTAAGTTGATCTTGTTATATGGTTAACAAGCAAAATTGGGAAGTCCATTTTGTGGAAGAGGAAAATTTTCTGTTGTCTATGTACTTCACAGGCTATTTTTAGTTATCAAATACTATGTGATCATTTGTACTTGAGGTTGCGAGAGGGAAAACAGATCATGTTTTTCTTTAACTTGTTGCAGTTTCTCAGGCATCCAGAAATTGAAGATTTTGCAAATAAAAGTGGCAGTATTTGTTCTCAGTCAAGTGAGTACC